>SOPF01027312.1:113237-144594 GCA_012979155.1 Hypericum perforatum | reverse complement strand
AATAATAATAATAATAATAATAATAATAATAATAATAATAATAATAACACCTTGTAATAAGAAGTGGCAATAAATATTTTATGGTCCACATGGCCTTGCACATCTCGAGCAAAGAGCATATTCCAAATTTAAATACTGGTCATTTGGTCTCACTCCGATTGGCAAATAAATGCGTCGGCATGGGTGGGTTAAGTAACAAACAGACTCCTCTTTTATTAAGAGGCAGTCAGCTTCACACATTTTTTTATGGCTGCTAAAAATTACACTTTTTCATTTTTTTTTTGGTTTTAACAGTTGTTCATCTGAAAGTCAACGGAGAACTTGATAGAGAAGTCTAGTTGATGTTATTAATGTCCGGTAGCTAGGACTAGGACTAGGAAGAGAAAGTGTGCAGCAAAAATAAATGTATTATCAAGGATGACGAGAGGACAAGTAATGAAAAGAAAAACAACGAAAGGTCAACCACTATAATCTTGTCATAAAAAAATAACAAATCTAATTTCCAAGCTTGGGCCATGAGCCCCAAACTAATGGGTCAAAAGTTTCAAAGTTCACGTTTCTGGCCTAGTTGGAATCCCAATTATATGGGCCAAGCACTCTCCTAGAACAGCAGACATCAGATTGTGCCTCGTAATCAAATTTCAACTTGAGCTAATTGGTTGGTTTCACACAGATCTTAGTAGACCCCTGAAGACAGGAATGCTTAATGTGAACATTCTACGCTGTGAGAATTGCTACACCAATTTAGCAAGATTATAGATCATGACAGGAGCTAATACTGTAGCATTTTAACAGCCCCCAAAAATCACACAATCAGATAACATTATAGTGAAGTGAAAAGAGCTGACAAAGATTAAAATTCTGACCTCAACAATATAAGATGAATCCGCCAATACGGTAAAAGAATAGAGTCAGACTGGAGTCGAGATCATTTGCTGCAATCAAATCTCGTACAACTTTTTGGTCAAAGCACCTCAAGCTTCCCTGCCAGGTAGTTCACTCCAGTCTATTTGGAAGGACAAATAAATCAATAGTTGATTATAAGCTAAACTACCTGGGTGCTGACTGCTTCTAAAGGAATTAATATGCTCCAAATCCCCAATGAGGAATAAAATTTGGTCTTAGAATTTCCATATCTATGACAAATTAGTGAAAAGCAAAGCAAATTAAGCCTCCAAGGTACTAGTGCTTGATAAATCAAGCTTAATATGTAAAATAAGACTCGAATATTGAACATATCAAAACAATGGCAGGAAAAGTAGGAAAGGAATCAATAGATCAAAACAACTCAATTGGTGATATTTCACAAAGCCATAAAAGTTATTTCTTGATGAGACATTATCAAACACATGTAAAGAGCAAACAATAGAAAAAGAGTTGAAGTAATGCCAAAGTTTAGCCTCTGAAAAATCTAGGCCAGTGATACTTTCAGAATGCATTACCTGTGTCTAATCATCATCCACCAAGATTTCATGATTCCTAAAAAGAGGTGATGGATACAGAGGTGAGAGTCGTTACCAAATCAAAGATGGCCCAAGCTTTTTTCTTTAAAATGGAGACATTTGCATCAGCTAGTTCTATCTGTTCTTTATAAATCTGAGAAGGAAGACTGTACATCAGAAACAAAATTCCTACATCAGAGAGAGAGAGAGAGAGAGAGAGAGAGAGAGAGAGAGAGGCTATCATGTTGATACCTTCTGAAGACCTACATCTTCACTATCTTGATCATTGAGCGATAAGAACTGCAAAACTGTTCGTGGAATATCTGGATCGATCAAGTGATTGCATACGACAACAAGACAGGCTAGTGACTGACCAAGCAGATGAGGAAAAGGAAAAGAACATAGAATCTCTGCAAGTTTCATTTCAGTGTGAAATTGTCATCTCCAAATGCTTGCCTTCTGTCCTCTCAAAGCTTCCAATGATTCAATCCTAAGAAGTAAGAACTGCAAATGATAAGCTTGAACGATAGAGAATGGCATGCACCATTTGATAATTGTTTAACCATCAATAAAACATTTAAGACTTGAGACACTCTCTGAAACTAGAGCTAATAAACCCAACTTTGATTTGGATAATTTTGATAATACCAGACAAACAGTGTGTATCATATTTCACATAGGATGCAATTTGATCTCAGATGGCGTAATAGGAGTCAGTATCCCATCCGGGGAGGTCAGGGTTCAAATTGGATGACTTCACGCTACTAATTACACAGCTCAAAACTGAAATTCGGTTAAGAATGTTGATTCCGAAGACGACACCTAACCTCCGCAACGCAACAACACAAAGAGACGCACCGAAACGACACCGTAGCGAATCTCGGGAGCCGGCTTCCCTTCATCTAAGGCCCGCTGCTTCAGCAGCTTCGCTCCACGTCCTCCGTCGTCGTCGAATATCAGAGAGGGAAGAGGACCTAGGTTTTCAGGCGGGGGATTGATAATGACTATTTCGAGACTGTGAACGTGTGTGTATCCACGGGCTCCCACCCAGCCCACATGTTTCCAACACAAACACGGCCCATTGGAAAAGCCCCAATAATATGTATATATATAATATATATATATATATATATATATATATATATATATATATATACACACATATTATTCTCGAGTACATTAAATCAACATATGAACAATTATAAACAAAATGAAAAAGGTATGTATACATATAACAAGAAAGGAAATTTTAAAACCATTTCTAATCATATTTAGGATATTTTTGTCCAAAGAAGAAATTAATCAAACAGTAGTTGTTTGCAAGTCATTGAATCTACAAGTACTAAAGTGAGATTTCACCTTGTTTTAGTACAAACTCTAAATTATTGGATTTTTTTTGCTACTGATCATGGAAAATTACCAAAATAGTACCCAAATGAAAAAATTGCAAGAATAGTGTCCAGCGTGGACTGAATTGAAATTTTCCCAAGTACTAAACCAGTACCCGGGATTCCAAACCGGGTATACCAATACCCGGAAAAATTTAATGCTTTCAGTACCCGAGCCAAAATCCCGGGTACTGGTTCGACTGGCCCAAAATCCCGATTTTTGGACAAGTACCTGGGATTTTGGGCCGGGTACCAGTTAGCTCGGTGTAAAAGCAACACCTAGTTTAGAATCTCGGCATTTTGAACAACCCTAAAAATCTGACCTCACCCAACCCTGAGCGACCCTGCCCGACCCGACCTACCCCTGGCAAGCCCCGACCTAGCCGAGCCCAGCTCCGACCCAGCCTGCACTCACCTCCATCGTCGAGCACGGTCAACGTTCATAGGTTATATTCGAATTTCATTGCTTTAGATTTGAATTTAGATTTGAATGGTTGAATGTTTGAATATGAATTTGAATGTGGGTTTGAATGGTTGAATGTTTGAATATGGGTTTGGATGTTTGAATGTGGGTTTGAGTTTGAATGTTTGAATGTGGATTTGAATATTTGAATGTGGGTTTGAATGTTTGAATGTGGGTTTGAATGTTTAAATGTGGGTTTGAATGTTTGAATGTGGGTTTGAATGTTTGAATGTGGATTTGAATGTTTGAATATGGATTTGAATGTTTGAATGTTTGAATGTGGATTTGAATGTTTGAACGTTGATATGTTTTCCTCAATGTAGACATTATTGGTGATGGCATCACACGAGCATGGAGACAATTTGAGTGATGGTGGTCCTGCCGACCGTAGTTTTTTGAAGCACCAAGAGGTGCATCGATCACAGGCCATCTGGAATGCCAAGCTTCTAGGTAGCACTTGTGATTTTGATCTGGATGGCGGGCTAAAGCTGTATCGCCGGACTTGAAAGCAGCAACCAGTTGAGAACAGTGCCTTTATTAGGTATATGAAGATACTAGGTTTTTGGGACGTATGGTGCATCATTCATGTCCCGGTCGAGGCAGCGGTGATTATTGCTCAAATGGAGCGATGTCAACCAGAGACGCATACTTTCCACCTACCGGTAGGAAAGATGACGATCACGCTTTAGGGTGTCGTTATTCTGTACGGACTTCCGATCGATGGCATGCCAGTGACGAGAGATCAGACGTCGTGAGATTGGCCAGAGATGTCCGTGCATTGCTTCGATAGGAATTTGAAGGAGATAGATGATATGGCGGTCGACAACATGATAAAACTGAAGTGGTTCGAGGAGCAGTACAATCCAGCACATCTAGCAGAGAATGCAGATGATGAGATAGTTTGTCATAATGTCTGAGCAAGCATAATGTAGTTGATAAGTTGCATCCTATTTATAAAGACGAGCGATACAAAGGTCAACATCTGCTGGTTGCCGATGCTATTGGATTTTAATACAATAGCATCCTGTAGCTGGGGTAGTGCCTGCCTTACACATATCTATCATCATTTGTGCAGGGCCACTAGTCAGACGGTAGTCGTTGTTGCCAGAGATCTCGCGCTCCTAACGATGTGGGCTACCGAGAGAATCTTGCCACTTTGGTTTCCCTAAAGCAGTCAAAGGTTCAAGAATATGATCAGGCGGTGGGCATCAGGTAATCCTTTATTCTTCATCACACATATTCATTAATTAATTATTAGCGAGTAATTTTTATAATATGCAAACTTGATTTTGTAGATGGTCTGGCGAAGTGAACCGGCGCATTATAAAGAAGTGTGTTATAGTATCAGTCTATCGGAGCAAATTGGACAAGCTGAGAGATGAAGATGTAAGTAATAAACTCTATTATGTTTTAAATACATTAAGTTTAGTATTTAAAATTAATTGAAATTTTTATCGTAGGTCGTATGAGTTCTATACACCGATGGTATTATTGCTAATTTGCCTGGTATTTGCCATCAAGATCGGCAGATATGGCTAGCACGAGTGCTGCTGATCTCTTTCTACGCAGTTGAGTGGAATTACCCAGACCGGGTGTTTAGGTAATTTGGGTACGTCCAAGGTATTCAGAACCTGCCAGAACCTGATGCTGGGATGCACATTATTGCCAAAGGTGGCCGTATG
Organism: Hypericum perforatum; assembly: GCA_012979155.1. Classification (NCBI taxonomy): domain Eukaryota; kingdom Viridiplantae; phylum Streptophyta; class Magnoliopsida; order Malpighiales; family Hypericaceae; genus Hypericum; species Hypericum perforatum. The sequence continues at coordinate 139,619 of SOPF01027312.1, read as the reverse complement.
CAGCGTGGCACAAAGTGGGATGACCTATTTCTAGCGCACGTCAGCTTATGGAGGGACCAGTGATACACCTACGTGTGCCATCCAGGAGTACCTATAGTGTACTTATCGGTTCACTACCATGACAGATATATGGACTGGTACAGACAGCATACATGCCGGTTCATTAGCCATGACGGAGCGGCGCAACACAGAACTATTAGTACTCTTTAAAACCTTTGTATATTCATGACTATATTATTATTATATATATTTACTTAAAATATGTTTTCATTCATAATCTATAGGCGGATGCTGTTGAGCATATCCTGTACGGCACGCAGCCTAATTCTCAGTTGAGGTCATTATCAGAGCAGGCGTTGCAATTCGTTGGTGAGGACAGATACTATAGGGACCTTCTCCAGGCTCAGCCACCTCTGCCACCTCCTCCCGTCATGGTATATAAAGTACCTGAGGGAGAACAAGTTCTTGTTATACTACGGCAGATAAACCTATTCAGTCGACGGTAGAAGTTGTCGATATGGTATATAGTTTCGGAGAGCGATACCCCTTCAATATAGTAGGGTGACTACATGGGTCAGCAAGAGGGTTCTTAGCCCCCGAGATAGGCGACATCGCCAATTTCTTCACCATCGTATGAGCCTCTACATGACACTTTTACGGACTTTATGCAGTCTTTATTAAGGTATGTCTCCTGTCTAGTTCATGAGTTAACCATTGTGAAATTATATATTGATTGTATACTATATTGTTTATGTAGTAGCAGACCTATTGGAGGACTTTTTGGAGACCAGATGGGGGAAAATCTATTTTTCAGCTCAGATTTCCCCATATATGGAAGTCCAGCTTTCCACACACCTTCATGTGGGCGAGTACCAGACATATGGACAGCTTCGTTTTAACACTTGTCGGGATTAGCATTCGCAATGGTGACGGCAATGGTGTCGACAACAGTACCTATTCATCCTTAGCATCAGTATTTATCGGCACACACATCTACTTTTGGGGCACATGGTTCAGCCTTTGGCTCCCACAGGTAATTATAGTTATTTTACAAAAAATATTTAGTATCTTAGACAGCTATTTGATTTTATTAAATGTTTGTTCTTGGTTTCACAGACAAACTTTCATGGATCCTTAGCCGACAGCTACATTGAGTAGTGAGGAGTATGACGAAAGTACCACGGTGTCAGAAGGATGTCCCTCTAATAGGCCCCTAATTGTGCCTCCTAAGGAAAGGCCAATTCGCATTCAGCCTCAGCGTCATGCAAGAGATGTGGTACCAGACTGCGAGACGGGACCATATCTAGTTCAGACTGGGAATAACAAGTGGGGACAAATATTCGAGCGAAAGAAGAAGACAAAGCAAGACAAGGTTGTGCAAGAAAAAGTAGTCACACTTAGATTATTGTAAGACTTGTCTTGTTATTACAATACTTGTCTACGTTAAGTTGAATGCAAATACTTGTCCACACAATGATAACAAAGTCAAACCACGTGTACAATGAATTACAACAAAATACAACCGACTATCAAGAACGCGTACGCCTACTTGATCCTGAGCTTCCATCTTCTTTCCTCGAAAAGACCTTGAAAATATTTTCTGATGATATATTAAGTTCATTCGTGTAATTGTACTTCTTCTTGACCTTCACTTGCAAAAATTATATTTGTCAAGAAAGTTGACTGATATACCGAAGACTATATAAACACTTACTATAACATAGGCTTACATTGAGAAGAAGGAGAACACACCCAAGATGTAAAGTCCCAGTTGTGTTAGTTATAAAACCATGACACTCACCGGACTCGTCCTGTATGATAAGTACAATGTAAGTACAATTTTATTAGTTGTGTGCAAGTTTATGTTTGTTATATGACTTAAAATGTTTAGAGATATTACCTCAAAATCTGCAAAACTATAACCCTTATCTTCACCATAATGATGCATACCCGAAACAAGTACCATCATCATCTGACGATTGGAAAATAATTTATTAGCAAGTCGTAATAACAAAATGAACTACAATTTATTTGGAGTGACATTACATCTTTGATGATACAATCATGTTGGATGGACTTGAACTTATATAGTGAAGTCCCGAGAAATACTCCTGTATTCTTGTAAGTCAAACCTGTATAAGCAGACATTTGCATATTAATAAGTATACTACTTTCTATGAAATAATTATGAATGAATACCTTCTTCACGAAGATAGGCCATGGCATGCATCCACGCATCAGGCTCACCAAATAATTCTTTTGTGTGCCTTTGCCTTCGCCTTGGCCTTTACTACAGCTTCTTGTTCAGCTTTGGCCTTTGCTTTCTCAGTCTTGGCCTTGGCTATTGGGTCAACCCAACCATGTGGGATAGTAAGGCGTCTGAATATGCTACCATGTTTTGAGTCATAGCAGTCCTGCATAAACTTACTTGGCAGGTGGATGACAGGCGGTAGAGAATGGTACTAGTACTCATCTGCACCCTCATCGTCAGATACAACTACAGCCTTGTTGTGCCTGCTCATGTCTGAATATTGGAAAGACAAACAAGCAACATCAAACAAATACGTAAACCTGTAAAAGATTTTTTTAAAAAAAATGGTTACACATTATAGCATCTCATAAGAGACGAACCATAAGATTCACTACCTATGATGTGTACTAGTACTAGGCTAATCTGCTACTACATTTGCTGCCCTATCCGCTGCCCTAGATGCAGCCCGGGCTACAGCTCGTACTGCCTTCTCTGCTTAGTATTATGCAACATGCACAATGTCTGTATAATTGGCTTGAACGTGATCTCTTCCACTGCATAAAGTACACTGGACGCACAAAGGTGGTTGGTCCATCTCATTCTGTATTCGCTTCTTCGGTTGACTCGTATTCTACACAGTTCTTTCGTTCGGGAATAAGCTTGGTAACTGTTTGATCTTCTGGCGGTACCCAGTATGCAAGATTTCTTAGAGGGACAAACAAATGCTGGTAACATAATTGTGTCATCTCCAAGCGATAGTAAGGATCGACGTAAACCCTGTAGTCTTGAATGCCCATCCTAATACAACAAACCATCGCATTTGAACACGGATAGTGAAATGCTTGAAATTTCCCACATTGGCATGTTCTTCTTTCCAGATTCACCCAATATACATTCCCACCTCTCCCCCTGCACTGTGATCCCCTAGTCAATACTTCAAATTCACCGATTTGAGCATCGGTCATATTAATGATATGCCCTTGCACTTTCTTCTCCTATTTTTCTAACTTAGCACGGAGCTTCTTACTCAATATTATCTGTCCAGGAACACACTCCTTAATACAATTAGTTGCTCTCTCCTGGAAATACTTGGTACATTGTGCAAAAATCTCTACAACCAATGTAGTCACCGGAAGCCGTCAGGCTCTTTTGAATATTTTGTTCACACACTCAGAAATGTTTGTCATCATGTTTCCCCATCGATGTCCACCATCCAAAGCTAAACTCCATTTTGGTATATCCTAGTCAACCATCCACTTATAGACTGCTTCATTAACCTGCTGGATTTAGGTTAAATACCCATATAACTTTGTTGGCTGGGCTTGATACCCTGCAATATTACGTTTGATTTTACTTTATATCAGAACAACATTTTATATTAAAGGTATAAGGTATTTGGGATAGGATATTAATACCTACAATCTTCATCACATTCTTCATTGCAGGGTTATTGAAATTTCTGTTTAGGTTGCTGGCAATGTGTTTTAGTCAAAATCGATGTGTAACACCCATATGTGATCCCCAGCTGTGTGCATCAGTTATTGCTCTTAATAAACTCGGGTGTCGATCAGAGATAACATATATGGCGTGCCGATCGGTGATGTGTAACCTGATTTAACGCATAAACTATGTCCAATTGTCCACGTTCTTGCTTTCAACAATAGCAAATGCTATCGGAACAATGACAGTATTACCATCAACAGCAGTAGCGATCAACAAGTGATGCTTATATTTCCCGTACAAGAAAATGCCATCAACTAGAAGAACAGGCATGCAGTGCTTAAAAGCTTCAATGCAAGGCCCAAAAACTCGATAGAACATCTTCACGCCAGGCTCAAACTCTCATGTATAGTGATCATCCGGTCTACTATAGAGTTACTCCCATTGAATAATAGTTCCAAGATTAGTTGCCTGACATGCAACAAACTATTTCAGTAACCGACTGTAAGATTCTTCCTAACTTCCCTATAATAACTGGAAAGCCTTCTCTCTTGCCCAACAAGTCTTTCTATACGAAGGCATAAACGTTAGACGACCAAACATCTCATTCTGTAAAGACTTGATAGACACATCTGGTTCATCTGCTACTTTGCGTGTAATCATTTGAGCCATGTAATGTGATAAGAGGTGATGATGGTCTTGGTTATTTTGAAGATGACCACATGTATGGGAGTAGATGTGTTTCACAATTTTCCAAAAAGCAAATAGTTCATCTCTTCCATCCTTCGACACATGTATCCTCCAGTTGCACTGATCTTGTACTTTTTTTTACATTTAATACTATAAGTCTAGGCCTTGATTCCTGAACAACATACTCCTGACCCTTTAGCTATTGAGTAGGCCTTTATTTCTCGCATAGCTTCCTCTTTCATTTTCCACAAGCTCCCTTCCTTCAAAAGCCCACAGTAGCTATTGTAATAATCGATGTTTCCCCATTCATCAGCATATACAGTCATGGGTGCTGAGGGACCCTGACTAATAGGAAGCTGTGCGTAATAGATTGATTCTACTTCTTGCTCCAGCTAAAACCCCCTTTCTTCTTCTTCACTTTTCTCGTCGTTGTCGTCTTCTTCCTCATCTGATTCTTCTTCTATCTCCTCATTTTCTTCTTCTTTGCTATAATCCGAGTCAAAGCTCGTGTATGCATATGGAGTAGACAGGTTCAAACGCATATCAACTTCTTCGTCTGCTTCCCTTTCTTCTACTGGACTCTCGGCCAGCGCTTCACATATATTCTTCTCCATAATTAGATCTAGACATATTTCTCTTGCCTCTACACTGTATATGTTTACCATGCACAATACTAAATTGGCAACATCTTCCTCATCTTCAATACTAATCGGTCGAAACTTTTCTGAAGCTATGGGACATCTAAATACCAAATATTTCAATTCTTCGTTATCATGAAACGGGACTTTTTCAAACACTTTTCACCGTAATCTCTCGTACATCAACATATCTTCGTGAAATTTCAACCTTACATCACACCCTCCTTCGTACTCAAAATCAGTAAGCTTATTTCTCTTAATTGCTCTATCATATTTCACTCCAATTTTCACAGTTCGCCGAGACATTTAGACAGATCTACATAAATAATATTACACAAATGTTCACACATAAAACTAATTAATCAGACGAACACAAAATTACTTGCATAAATAATATAATTACTAACGATTGTTCAACAAACCAAAACTAACAACAACCACATTTATCAATCAATTTATCAACTTGCAATTTTACCATCATCAATAATTAACCACACTAACACAAAATTACTTGCATAATTAACATAATTAGTAACGATTGTTCAACTAACAACAATAAACAACAACCTTAACAACATAGTTAGTAACGATTATTCAACTAACAAAAACTAACAACAACCACCTTTATCAACCATTGTATCAACTTCTAAATTTTACCATAATCCATAATTAACTACACTAACATATCATTAATAACTACAATTCAAAAAATTATTAACAAACTATATAATCAAACATAAATTATAACTACTTATCTCTTGAAGCTTCAACAACTCGAAAATGCTCAAGAACACTCGAAAATTCGGAATTTGGGGGGGATGGTTCAGATTTTTTTTTTGTCCAGAAAACTAGTTCAGAAATTTGATTAAATAGACCAGTACCCAGTATAAAATCATGACTATTGGTAGATAGAAAATCTCAAATCCACCGTAAAACTAGATTTCTGGTCCCAGTCCGTAGATAACCGGTACCCGGGTTGAAATCTCGGGTACTGGTCCAAAAACCTGGATTTTGGGCCGATCAAACCAATACCCGAAATTATGGCCCAGGTATTGAAAGCGTTAAATTTTTCTAGGTATTGGTATACCCGGTTTGGAATCCCGGGTACTGGTTCAATACCTGGAAAAATTTCAATTCAGTCCACGCTAGATACAATTTTTATAATTTTGTCATTTGGGGTACTATTTTGGCGATTTGCCATGAACAGTAACACCATAAAAAAATAGAGCAAATTGCTCTGCGGTCCCTGTCCTTTGCTAAAATCACCATTTTTGTCCCTACTGTTTCAAAAATGATGATTTCGTCCTCCAAATTTGATTTAATTGCACTCTAAGGTCCCTGGTGCCGGAATCGGCCAATTTCTCCGGCAAAATTGAACTTAAGATTATGAAAATACCATTTTTCTTTAAAAAATAAAAAACAAATTAAATACAATCGTAATTCGTATTGAGCTGAAACTTTGCATGAAGCATTCTAAAAATACACATGATTTACGCAAAACATTTCAGAAATTTTGTAGGTACAGAAATATATTTTTTATTTTTCAACATGCCAAAATTTTGTAAAATCATATAAAATAGAAAATTTATCTAATTGGGCTGAAACTTGTCCCATGTGTTCTTAAGAATATCTAGTGAATTTAGGACCTAAAACTTGTTCTATGCATCCGTAAGCATCTTTACTAAAGACTCCATTTTTAGTAAAAGAATAAATTAAAATTCTATATTTTTGGTATCCCTAGACGTTTTCAAAATTGGCTAGTGAAAATCCATAATTTTTTATTCCTAAATTCATTAAAGATGCTTAAAGACACATGGGACAAGTTTCAGCCGAATTAGACAAATTTTATATTTTATATGATTTTACAAAATTTTGGTGCATTGAAAAATAAAAAAATACTTCTGTGCCTCCAAAATTTCTAAAATGTTTTTCATATATTATGTGTATTTTTAGGATGCTTCATGCAAAATTTCAGTTCAATACGAATTACGATTGTGTTTCAATTTATTTTTTTACTTTTTAAAGGAAAGGGGTATTTTCGTAATCTTAAGTCCAATTTTGCCGAAGAAATTTTTCGATTCTGGCACCAGGAACCTTAGAGTGCTATTAAATCAAATTTAGAGGACGAAATCATCATTTTTGAAATAGTAGGGACGAAAATGGTGATTTTAGCAAAGGACAAGGACCTGAGGACAATTTGCTAAAAAAAAATCTAAGCCAAGAAGCTAGATTATCTCATGATGCTTGCCCAGAGAAAACATCGTCTCCTTTGAAGAGACTGTCCTGCCGCATTAAAATTGGGACGGAGGAATGTGTATCTGTGAATTTCTTCACGAACTGCTCAGTACATAGAATTTTTTATCCTCGTGATTGTGAGACTTTGTACTAAAAACTCCAATTCCACATCAAGAAATAACCAAATCAACAGCATTCATTTGAAAGGGAAAACCGAGTCATTCCCAAATAATAGACTCAAACCCGAGTTCCAACCTTCTCGAGAGGTAAGAACATTACAAATTCAAATAGCTCCTTGAATCGTACGAGGAGTGGAACCGCGTACCTGACTTTCTCCATAGCCGCCTTTGATGCTCCACGTCCTCCGTCGTCGATATCTCATGCTCCTAGCTCCCCCAAAACAATGGCGCTCTACTATTCTTGGTTCTTTTTTCCCTTTTCGCTTTTGAGGAAACTTGGGATTTTATTTGGATAGGGAGACCGAGGAAGGGGAAGGGGGGAGGTTTTTTTTTTTTTTCCAGTAACGTAGACATAGCTTGTCCTGTTGACTAGGATGTCCATGTTCCGAGAGAGTTAAGAGAAAGAGAGAATATATCTCTTAATTATTAGGACGCAAACTTCTTTGGAAATGCACTAGGTATGAAGTTCTTTTCCCTCTGCAAGTTCATGAAACACGAAAGATAACTCCATCTGATTTATACAAGTCCAAATTTTATTCTAGCGCAAAGAAGCACAAGGCTTTGATCATTATTATGATCCTGCTTAAGAAATTGTAGGACTATCCATACGATGACAATCGTTTAGAGCTCATAGAGACATCTCTGGCGAGCGGGAATCCAAACAGAGGACTCCTCAGTCGATGCTTCTTCGATTTTCTTCGTCTCAGATTCCGTCCTCTGCAGAGAGTAATTCATCAGTTAGAAGCCCAAACATGATTGATTTTTCAGTGCCTGGTCCCTGTTGAATGTAAGATATTGAGGATATTTGATTACTAGGTGGAGTATATGGCATGTAGCAATACTGGTTGTGTCGTCTGTGGCAACCTTTTTCTCGTCATCGTTGCAGTTCCAATGGTACAACGCATGTGTTCTGTTCATTATCTCCAAGGTAGAGAGAGTCGGTAACTGGTCGCCCTTTGGAGTGGATTGCTGCTGTCCGGGTACATCAACTGGGATGATCATGAAGTCAGGAAAGTGTTTGATAAAATGCAGTGGTGCAACGGACCGCGATGTCTAAGGCTCAGAGATTATTTGAATTGTGAAAGTTCTGTAAACTAAACGGTCCCATCTCTTTGGTATGTGATTTTCTCCATGACCATCAGTTATTCAGAACATAGAATTCTTGACCCTCGTGATCGTTGCTCTTTGTACGGCAAACTCCAATTCCACATCAATAAATACCCAAATCACGTTCATTTGAAAGAGAAAACAAAGTCATTCCCAAATAACACACTCAAACCACCTTCTCACAACCCGAGTTCCAACCTTCTCAAGGTAAGAATATTACAAATTCAAATAGCTGCGTTGGACCAAAGTCTTGGAAAATGACTTCAACATTAAAACACTCTTCTCACTCGGACCCACTCCTAATTCACTGCTTTTCAGAAAGAAAAAAAAAATGCAAAAGTTTAATGAGTTTCACAATTAGTATACCATGGCCCCCGGGATCGAACTCCGTCTCCGACCTAGCCCCCGGTATCTAATTTTGTAAATTTGGAATTTTGTGTAATGCAATTTACCACCCAAAAAAATCTGCCCAATTTTATTTCAAGTTTGCGAGTTATCCAAGGCCGCCTCGTCCTCCTCCTCGTCTTGTATGGTGTTTGATTCTTCCTCAGCCGGTCTCTGTTCATGAATTAAGTAGTGGTGAGGGAAACAAAGGTAATACTGGGGTAAACATATATAACATATGCTCCCAAAATATGACATCTTTGTTAGCCGGCCATACTGTTTTGAAGAGAATAACTCTAATAATTCATTATTTCAATTTGCAAACGATCGCAAAAAAATATAGTGTTTGGAATGGTGCACAGATATTCGGTTAAAGTTTTAGCTTTGAAAAACAACTTATACAATTTATGCAAACAAATAATTATTAAATAGTGTCTAAAAAGCATATGTTGAGAATCTGTTAATTGATAATCTGTACGTACCTTCTCGGTATATAACTGGTGTATGGTGGTGTTGAGACCAAGTGGCCTGATAAAAGGTGCCACCAAAACCAATCCAGACTTGGTACTTTGTCTGGATCCATCCCCAAAACCACGTCTCTTACCTCCTCATCCGTTAGAACCTGTACAAGCTCCAAATACTGTAGATCGCTGACCATAGTAGGAATCAGTCAATTGACCCATATCAACTCCCTTGTGCCTTCCATTGAGGACATGAGTAAATTTTGATAAAAGGTGATAATAGTGACAAATAAGATTCTTATCATCCGTGAACTATCCCTCCACCAACATAGCCAAAATAACGACCCTGCTGCATCGCATCCGAATACTACGATGAAAAAGAACCGAATTCTGCTTATGTAGGAAAATAGTGAAAGATTTCAATATGCGGCAATACTTCGCTACAGTTTTCATTGGCCAGAATCGGCTTATATACATACGTATCTAGGGTTAAACCCAACTACCTAATTACATAGTTTTCTATTCTAATTAGGACACTATTGAATACATAGATTACATTCCTATCTTGATTAAGACATAAAATTGACATTCCTTATCGAGAAAGGACTCAATTACAAACTGAATTTGAGAAATTATTTTCAATACTCCCCCTCAAGTTGGAGCATGCAAGTTGACAACGCCCTACTTGTGAACGAAACTCTAGAATCAAAGGCCTTGGTGAAGACATCTGCCAATTGATTTGCAGTCAAAATTTTGTAGGGTGCAATCTCACCAGATTCAACTAGTTCACGAACGAAGTAACAGTCCATCTCTACGTGTTTAATGCGCTCATGATAAACAGGATTTAAGGTGATGTGTAATGCAGCCTGATTATCCCAAAAAAGGGTGTAGCACGCCGGAGGGAAATGCCTAAATTGGAAAGGAACCATCGCAACCACATGACTTCAGTTACTACAACTGCCATAGCTCGGTATTTAGCCTCAGTAGAGGATTGTGCAACCACATATTGTTTCTTATTATGCCAGGAAATAGGAGAACCACCAAATGTCATAAGATAACCTGTTCTGGAATGTCTGGTCATCTGACAACCTCCCCAATTGGCATGACAATTGGCCATTAACTAAAAATTTGGGTCATTATTAAGAAGAATACATTGTCCAGGGGTTGTCTCAAGGTATCGGAGAACCCGATCAATAGCTTAGACATGCGCACAACTCAGTTTACCGCATAAGCAATGTCGGGTCAGGTAACGGTAAGATACATGAGCTTTCCAATTAATCGACGATATTGGTGAGCATCTGTGGTTGCATCTCCACCAGCTCGTAACCGATGATTTTGCTCAATCGTAAAGGCATATGGCTTGGCACCAGCTTTGCCATATTCTCGAAGAATGTCAAGAGTATACTTGTATTGATTGAGGACGAGACCCTAGGATGTGGTTGCAGCATCAATTCCCAGAAAATACTTCAGTGGACTAAGATCCTTGATTCCAAATCGACTACGAAGATGGCCCTTTATATTGATTGAGGACGAGACCCTAGGATGTGGTTGCAGCATCAATTCCCAGAAAGTACTTCAGTGGACTAAGATCCTTGATTCCAAATGGACTACGAAGATGGCCCTTTGTCGATTATAACATGAGAGTGTAATCACTCACCAGGATAATGTCATCTACATATACCAAAGGACAAGAACTTGAGTTCTTTGTCAAAAAATAAACATGGCATGGTCTGTTCTAGAATACCTGAACCCCAATCACAAGAAAAAATCACTCAATTTACTGTACCTGAGCAATGCGTGCTTCAATCCATATAGGGATTTCTTTAATTGGTAAACGCGAGAATCACCAGGGAGAGCAAACCCTGGAGGAACCTTCATGAATACCTCCTTGACCAAGTCACCATGTAAAAATTCATTATCTACATCCAACTGATGAATATACCAACTGCGCTTAACCATTAAGTCAATCAAACAACGTATAGTGACAATTTTGGCAACTGGTGCGAACGTTTCATGATAATTTACCCCTTCAATTTGGTCCCATCTGGGTTGAATTTATCTTATACACCCATTTCGAGTCTACGACATTCTTCCCTAGGGGCAATTGAGTGAGTACCCAAGTACCATTAGACTCAAGAGCAAAAATTTCCTTCTATATTACTGTGTGATAGTACTGATGTTGAACAACCTCGTGATAGAATCGAGATTCCACATACGAGCTCATTGCACTCATGTAAACTCGAAAGAGCACATGAGAACTATTTGTAGCTGAGCAATTGAGTCAAAGAATAAGAAATTGCACAACTCAAATTACTAGGCGACTGATTTGAAGCTGGAATTATCGAGGGAGGAAGCGTCACATGGTAATCTTCAAGATGTGATGGCACTTGACAATGTGTCTCACTTTGGCATAGAATTGGCTTAATTTGATCAATGGATTGATTAATTAAAGGTGGTTTTATACCCAAAGAGTTCGTAAGCCCAGTGTCATCATGAGTTGGTGCCCCAATTGGAGAAGTCTCAAGCAATTGACAGGGATTGGGGATCAAGATTCTTTTGAATTGGGGCTGAATCATCCAGAATATTGGGCACAACATTTCTCAAGTTTTTATGGTAGAGACTCTTTTTCGCTGCAAAAATGAAAAACATACTCGACAAAAAGGATGTTGCATGACAAGTGAATCTTGCAATTTTGAAGGTCATACAGCTTGCAACCCTTTTGATTAAATGCATAACCAAGAAAAAGACAGGGACGCCCTTGCTTATCAAACTTGTCCATTCTTGTATGATTGTACATGTAGGTAAGACAACCAAAAGTTTGGAGATGATTGTAATTGGCCGAATGACCAAATATCACTTTTTATAGTGTCTTGTTCTGGATGGTGCATGATGGCAATCGATTAATTAGATAAGCAACAACATGTACGCATTCTCCCTAGAATCAAATTATGAGATTAGCTTTGAATCATAGCAATTGAGCTACTTCCAAGATATGATGATGCTTGCATTCGATAACCCCATTTTGTTGGGGGTATATGCACAAGAAGTCTTCTAGATGATATCATTCTCGTCGTACTAGTGCTTCATCTTAGCTGACCCAAATTTTGCCCTATTATCAGACTTAATTCCTTTGACTTTTGTTCCGAATTGATTGATTACCATTGTCTTCAAATGATGGGAACTTAAGATTTGAACTTCATGAGAAATGTCTATGTTTCTCTACTAAAATTGTCAACAACTTTTAAGAAGTAGTGAGCCCCAATTGTTGAAGCGGTCTGATATGGGCCTCAAATATCATAATGAAGTAAATCAAAACATCCAATAGTTTTAATATTACTCTTCAGAAAGGGCAATCAAGTCTGTTTTGCTCGAAAAGAAGAATCACAATGTCTTGAAAGTTTAGAGACATTCAAATTGCAAAATAAGCTAATGAATTTCATCCTATCAAGAGGAATATGACAAAGACAAAAATGCCACTTGTGCACATCCAGACTAGAACCAATCGATAACACCATCCCTTGCTCTATATCCTTGAAGTAATATAAGCCATATTGCTACTTACCCACTCTAATTTAGTTCCTCGAAGTTGATTCCTAGATCACACATCAATCATCATGAAAGATTATTGAGCAACTGAGATCCCTTGTAAATTTACTTATGGATAGCAAATTGCAATGAAATAACAGAATGTGCAACATATTACTTATGAGAATTTTTGAATTAAGTTAAGCCTCGCCCATACTAGCGACTGAAATCTCATCATCATTTGGAATCTTGATTAGAGGGTGAGTGATTTCAGTACACTCGTTGATCAGATGGACACGATTATACACAATATGGTCAGTAGTACCATCCGAATCCATGATCCAAAGTTGATTAAAATTGATCTTACCAGCCATATTGATTGATGACTCTAGATTAGACCTGATTAGAGGCAACTATAATTGATTATTATGACCGATGGCCAATTACTAAAGAACTATATTGACTTGTTCTTGTATGAGGCTAGTAATAACTTGTTCTTCTTTATTAGAACCTGAGCTGCTCTCGACATCAGATGATTGGACTCTTGAGGCCTTAAATTGGTTTGATTGAGCCCACCAAGCTTAGATTGATGAGGATTGGAGTTGGCTCTATTATTCAGCTTTCACCAATCAAGAGGATACTCAATGATCTCAAAGTACGATGCCTCAAGGTGTCCAACCTTTCCACAATACGAGCACTTTGATCTCTTACCATTTTGTATAGTATTGCCTCATGGATATGCTTGACCCTTAGCCTGGAAAGCTGTTAATTCAACATTAGATTGACGAGCAACTAAGGTACTTCATTGTTGCTCATCTTCTGAAACCAAATGATAAGCCACGCTAACACTAGGGACCGATTGACTACTAAGAATTCGTGTTTTGACAATCGTAAATCTCTCATCCAAACCCATAAGAAAATCATATAGGTGCTCCTTCTCCCCTATTTCCATGATTTGTCTCTTCATTTTGCAAGTGCATCCATTACAAGAACATACGGGGCAAGGTGTAATGTTGTGTATCTCATCCCATAGACATTTTAATTTCGTGTAATAAGAAGAGACAAACATCTTACCTTGGCATAGATTCGCAATTGCTCATTTCAATTCAAAAGTACGAGGTGCATTGCCTTTGCCAAATTGCTAGGAAATGTCAACCCAGATCTCATGAGTCGTGCATGCACTTCGCATACTACTTCGAACATCCTTTTCCATCAATTATTTGAGCCATCTTTACACCATCGCATCAACACAATCCCAGTACTTGAGATCCTCCGACGTAGCGAGCGGTCTGGGAATAGACCCATCAATAAATCCAAACTTGTTCTTCACATAAAGAATGATGCTCATATCACCGAACCATTCTCCATAATTCCCTTCAGTCAGGCGATCCACAACATGGACCTAACTGGGTATATCCGAAGGATGTAGGTAGTATGACGATATGCTGTCTATTATGCCAGTCATGGAAAGATCTCCTCCATCCTAATTCGTACCTCTATAATTGGGAGTTGTGGAGCGTGATTCAAACATCATTTAAGGTTCAATCACCTAAAACTTTGATACCATGAAAGATTTCAATATACGGCAATACTTCGCTACAGTTTTCATTGGCTAGAATCAGCTTATACACATACGTATCTAGGGTTAAGACCCAATTACCTAATTACATAGTTTTTTATTCTAATTAGTACACTATTGAATACAAAGATTACATTCCTATCTTGAGATTACATTCCTATCTTGATTAAGACATAAAATTGACATTCTATCTTGATTAAGAGTTTGTTTGGTCAAATTTAGCTGTTAGTTATTAGATATTAGCTGATCATTTATTAATTGATAGTTGATATATTATACTAATGAACTTTACTATTTTAATATATTATCAATAAAATTAACTCTTTTTTTTGCATTAATGCATTTGTTGTATAATTTCGCAATATCTTAATGATAGCACTAGTGGGCGGAAAGTAAGTGATTGATCTGAGTAATAATTACTAATTACTTAAAATGATTAGCTCAAAATATTTTTAATTTAAGAACTTGCATCTAATAAGGATTGTAACAAAAACATGATAAAAATTTATTCTTTTACAAAAATTTATTTTACTAAAACTTAACATAAATATTTGTTCTTATCAATAACAATAAATTTAATCCTAATTAAAAATAACAATACAAAAATTAACATACAAAAAATACTTCTTTATTGTGAAGATAAAGAGAGAGAGTAATCAAATCCACAAAATTTTAATAACACTAACAAAAAATAATGATATGTTGATAATTTAACAATATAAAGACACAAAGTAATCAAAGACACAAATTTTAATAATACTAATAAAAAAAATAATGATATGTTGATAATTTAATAATATAAAAGCTCTCAGTTGAGTTATCAACCACAAATTTTACCTAATCAATAAACAACTTTTGAATTTTATTGATTATTAATTTATTTTTTCACCAAACACTTAGCAAACACTTTACAATCAACTGTTGAAGACTTATCAAATAACAATCTATCCCCAACAACTAAACCAAACACATACTAATTCTTAAATTTGATTATTTGATCTAATTTCAACATGAATTTTTATGCGACTAATTGAATCGAATATCAAATGACATAACCCAGATTTGATAATATATCTCATTTGTATACAATTCAGGTGTCCGTACTCCCATGTAGACAGCAATTTTTTTCTCTATTTATTTATTAGCGAATCTTGAATCGCTAGATCACCGAATATCTAGTTATACAGAAAAAAAAATTGAATTGAATATTTAAAATGACCCATCTCGATAATTAAGGCATATTTCTACCAAGCCATGGTCTATGAATGTGGGTTTGGTCAAAACGTAATTAGCTATACGTACTCCTCGTACCCAATTCTAGTTGTTATCTCCATATGAGTCTAAGAAGCTCAGAAGTCCACACCTTTCCAACTAACACTCTTGACTAAAAAATACACGATTTTCGAAATTTATTATTAAATAGGATATCATAATACTACATAAATATCAGAAATTGAAAAAAATAATAAAGAACTCGGTAATCTAGAATTTGAATACATTTCCGAGCCCAATTCCTTAATAGCCAGTCCAACTGCAGCCCACCAGAGGACTCGGCCCAAATAACTTCCCTACATAAAAAATTCTAATTGCCCAAAACCAAAAAATTCCTTAAGCCGAGTGACCATTTGGTCCAGTGGCATTGTTCCTACTCATGTGGGGTGAAGTACAGGGTTCAACTCCTGGCATGAGCATTTGTAATGTAATAGAATAGGATTTAGAATAGGATCTCAAAAAAAAAAAATTCCTTATTATTATTATTATTATTTCAAGATGCGGCAATCGATATTAGGTTATCAGAAAGAAACATTGTTGATGAACAATCGAAAAGATGTCGTATTGTTTCAATGGAAAAATGGAGCTACAAATTGCCAACCATTTTATGCTTATTAATATATAACATTTGGTTCTCTAAAATATGAAATTGGCATCACTGTCCCCAGAACAAACTTTTATGATCTGTACCACAAACAATTCTAATAATTATGATTTCATTTGGTAAAGGAATCAAAATATCATGATTGAATCAGTATAATAAGTACGTGCTCCGATTGAATAGGAATAATTTGTTTTGAAAGCAGATAATGGTAATTATTGGCAATCAATACGTACCCTGTAGGTTTATATCTTGCGTATGGCGGTGTTGAGGTCACCCTTACCAAAGACTACTACTGTCTTTGAGCTCTGTTACCCTCGCTGTTTTCAACATTGGGGTACTCGCATATCCTGGAGAGAAGAACTCCATGTGCGGACATTCCTGCACTATGAGTTCAACCAACAAAGGGAACTTGAGAGTTGAATTATTTCGAGAGCAGAAGCTGGTGATGCTTTCCAAATTAACGAGTTAGAGGTGTTGTACAATATAGAGGGAATGGAATAAAGAAAGTATAAGTTAGGCGCACCATTTTTTTTAAAGGTATTAATTCCTGTAAATAGTTTTCAAGGAACATTTTAGGATACAAGTCTATCAACTTAGAAATTCAGAGATGTACTCTCACGAATTTCCTGAAGCAAGAAATCACAAGTATGACAAACTATTAAGTTCGAACAAGTATTTATAGATACTTAAAACTTTGAATTGGGTAATTGCAACTCTTTGCTGAAAAGAGTCATTGTTCCGAAGAGTTACTACAACCCTTTCAAGTTTGAACTATACATACGTACATATAAAATAAATATTTTAAATTGAAATCATCATTAGGCTCCTTCCATTATGGATTAGAGCTCAACTAAGGTTGACCAACATGTCAAACTAAATCTCATATTTATAGTTCTTTAAGCAAGTTCCAAGACTTACAATTTTCAATATAGTAATGAGACTGATCTAAATGATAAAATAAACTAAGAACAAAATTAAAACAACACGAAAAATTTACGATTTCGTAAATCAAGTCAATTTTCAATTTATTTGTTGCGTGTTTAGTTTTCCAATACTATTCATAGCGTCAATGCCACATATCATCCACTGAGCTAACACACAAAAATTCAATCCTTAAACTCACACCAAGCCGGAATAAGACCTTTGTCCGACATTGCACATGGTAGTAGTTCCATCTCTAGGTCCATGTGCACGAGCCGGATGCTGGTTCCGCGTAGATACATACCACTGTGATTCAGGAGTCTCCTCGATGATGTGGTGTTCGTTGCCCAAAAAGAATGTCGTCTCGTGGAACGCCAACACCGCAGGCTACATCAAAAGAAAGTAACACGCCAACACCGAAGGTCTCCAGATAATCGATACCAAGGGATTGATTATACCCTTTAGCCACCAAACGAGCCTTATAACGTTCAATACTTCCATCAGCCTTATGTTTGATCTTGTATACCCATTTACAACCAATAAGACGCTTGCCAGAAGGGAGATAAACTAAGTCCCAAGTACCATTATTCGCAAGAGCTTGCAATTCAAGTGACATTGCATCGACCCAACAATCATGTCGCACAGCCTGTTCATAGGTCTCAGGTTCTTGGACACAAGCAATGGAAGAACTAAAAACACGAAAAATGTGGTTTAAGGTTATCTAAAGTGAAATAAGATTATAATGGATAAGGACTGGAGACAACAGACTCGAGAGCAGGGGACTGACCTAGAGAATATGCGCGAGGATCAGTAGTGCTGTGGAGAGCATGGTGGTAATCAGTGAGGTAATGGGGTAAGGTTTTGATACGAGTGGAACGTCTAGGTGCAGGAGAGGTATGCGGAGGTGATGGAACAGCAGGGGAAGTATTGGAGAGGCATAGGTGAAGATGCTGAATGTGGAGAATTATCAGCTACAGGGGAAGATGCAGAGGCAGGTGCAGGCGCATCAGCATATATGAGATCACCAATTGTGGAATGCAGATGAGGAACATCAAAAGTGACCAACTGATGATGAGAAGCAGGACTGGAATCTCGGAAAGGGAACATGTCTTCATAGAATATGACATCTCAAGAAATGACAATCTGATGAGATTATAGGTCGTACAGCTTATAGCCTTTAATACTAGTTGGAAAACTCAAGAACACGAACTGTTGTGCTCGAGGTGCCAATTTGTGGCGATGAACAGGTGGAATGGCGGCATAACAAAAGCATCCAAATACGCGGATGTGTTGGTAGATATGAGGAGACAAATGTAAGATGGTAAAAGGGCATTGGTTATGAATGGTTGTAGAGGGTAAGCAGTTGATCAAATATGTAGTGTGTAAAACAGCATCGCCCAAAAAACTAAGTGGTAAATGAGCTTGCATGAGTAAAGCACGGGTCATATTGAGCAGATCCTGATGTTTGCGTTCAACTCGAGCATTTTGTTGAGGAGTATAAGCACAGCTTTGTTCATGAAGAATGCCTTTATTAGCAAAGAATTCAGTCATCTAGAACTCCTTCCCTTGATCAGTTCTGATGCGTTTGACTTTGACAGAAAATTGAGTCTCTACCATGGTAACAAAATGTTCTATATTGGTTCTTGTAGAAGCTTTGTCTTTTATCAAGTATATCCAAACAAAATACGAGTGATCATTCACAATAGTAAGAAAAGAGTAAAAACCATCATGAGAGGGATGATGATACTTGCCCTAAATATCCATATGAACAAGCTAAAAAATACGAGTAGCTCGAGAGTCACTAACAGGAAAAGATAATCGCTTGTGTCTTGCATAGTGACATACCTCACAATGTGGTTGATGCTGAAACTCAATGACAGGATCCATCTGACTAACTTGCTGCAGACGACCATCTGGAACATGCCCCAATCTGTAGTGCCAAAGGTTGAAGGTTATGCTTGTGGTAGAGCTGGTTTTGGTATTGATGGTAGCTATAATGGAAGGTATAGTAGGAGGAGGAGATGTTGAGGTTAGGATGTAGAGGCCCTGCTCTTCCACAGTACTACCAATCACCTTTGCTATAATAAGGTCCTGAATCATACACGAATTTTTAGTGAAATTCATTTGGAAAGGAAAGTTGGACACGAGTTTTAACACAGATAACAGGTTGAAAGTAAAGCTAGGGACCAAAAGAACATTGAAGAGAAATAAATCATGAGACAACTTGACTGTACCAATGCGAGTAGTAGCAGTCTTGTGATTGTTGGGTAAGGAAATGACAATATTATGAACTAGATGACTTTCAACAAAAAATTTATCTGAACAAGTAATGTGATCAGACGCACCAGAATCTAATATCCAAGTGGAGCTAGAACTGACACTAGACAAAACTTTATAATAAGGAGAGATGATAGAACCTGTGTATGAGGCACGACTAGACTCAAGAACCTGAGGTGAACCTGTCGTAGGAGGATGATCTGCAACAGGAGATTGTAGTGGCCTAGATGAGCAACTAAGAACTGAACTCTTAGGCATGTTAACAGACTGTTGGATCAACGCAACGAGATTGTTAAATTGGTCAGAACTCAGTCCCAGCTGCTCAAATCCTTGACTGATATTCTGCAATTTATCAGCTCTGGGACTATCTGAACTTGTATACTGCGACATTCCTGCAAAAGAAGATTGAGAACCACCATTTTGCCCCATTGTGAACTTGAAATTGGGAGGAAACCCATGTTTTTTGTAGCACTTCTCCACCGTATGACCTTCCTTGCCACAAAAGGTACAGATTGGTCGTTTATCATTCCAGTTGCGTCTGAAATTTCCAGGTCTTGTACCACCTGTAGAAGCTGCTACAGTGCTGGTCTCCTTTCCCTTTGCTGAATTAACAATCAAATTGGGACTATGGTTTGCTAACAATTGCTGTTCATGCTGTAGTGCGAGATACAACACATGACTCATGCTCGGCAAAGGATCCATCAACATGATTTGAGATTTGACTGTGTCAAAATTCTCATTCAATCCAATCAAAAACTTAATTAATTGATCACGCTGCAATGCCTTCCTAGCAGCCTTAACAGAGTCATAAGCTGATGATCCTTTGTCCTTATCAACACATTTACAAAGCTCTATGGGAGTGTACTGCACAAATTGATCCCATAGAGTTCTAAAAGCAGTGAAATAGTCATTAACCATCAATGCACCCTGCTTTAAAGTACAAAGTTGCATCTATAATCTAGCAACTTAAATTGTGTCACCAGAGCCAAATCGTTCCTTCAAATCCATCCGAACTTCATGTGCGGTCTCCAATCCACTCACACTTTGTGATATAGAAGGCTCAAGAGATACCACAATCCACTATATCAACATGCTATTACATCCTTCCCACTCTAAGTAATCTACATCATCTACTTTAGGATATGCTACTAATCCGTTAACAAGATTCCACTTTCTCTTAGATCGCAAAGCTCGCTCCATAGCTCTACTCCAACTATGGTAGTTCGCATTATTCAACAATGGTGTAACAAGAACAGAAGTTGGATTCTCACTTGGATGAAGATAATAAGGTGAAGTTTCTCGATTATTACCAGAGAAATGATGATCTTTAGTTGATTGAGTTGTTTGAACCCGATCTCCATTTTGAGGCTGAGAAGACGCCATTAGAACTTCTTTGAAGCTCATTTACTTCATAAATCCAGGATCGCAGCTTAGACGAACTTTGTCCTAAGCTCTGATACCATATCAACAATGGCAAAACACACATACTCGAAGAAGAACGGAGCTAAACGAAGAAGAAATGAGGAAGTTGACATTTTGGAATTTTGAGAAATAACCGCCAAAATCTTTCTAGAAGTTTGGAACTATTATTTCAGTTATGATTAGTTTCTAATTACACTCTCAGCTCCTATTAATACGTGTGCCAACACGGGTCAGCTCTCGTTACTGTTTGCGCATGTGACAAATTACAATATGGTTCAATGGTTCTTGGATGTATGCTAATCAGTCCCTACAATGCCTTGAGAATTCTTCAATTAGACTCCACGCCTTCGTCAGCTACAACATTACAATCCCCATCATCCCATAAGACTTCTGCAGGTTCTTCATGCATCAACTTGATGTCTCGATCAGTTGATAAATTCAAACTCCAATTACACGTCCAAAATAACCCAAATCACGTTCATTTCAAAAGGAAAACAAAATGAACACTCAAACATCTTTTCCCAACCAAAGTCCACCATTCTTGATTTGTCCTGTCACGCCCCGAAAATTAGGCATGTCAACCGCCACGGAGTAAAACCTCTGTAAGACCATTTTCGTTCTGAAATTTCAATCACAACTTCAATCCAAAAATATAATGATCTATAAAAATGAAAATACATAGTCTTAAAGTGGATTAAATATCTAACGATGCATGTTCCTGCTTCTAGTCCTCGCTCCCAATTTTTCACGAATCATCTGAGATAGCAGCGCACATTAATGAGGATACGCATCTCAGTAAGTCGGTAAAAATACACACACTCCATGCATCAAATTATATCACATACTTTATATCAAATTGTATACACTGGGACTTTACAATCAAAGACATACACATAAGAGAGATATCATTAATTCAAACTTGGCAAATCTGAGCATGTACAAAATCACATAGTAATAAAATTACGAACACATGTCCACGGTCAAGCTTTTCAAAAGTGAAACAAAGGTCACCTATCCGACTAACTTAGCCAGCTAACATAATAGAACTCACATAATGATCCCACAAAAATAACAAAACCCAACAATTACATCACAATCACTTTTGGAGCTCCACAGTCTACCTAATTCATGACAGGATTTCGCGGGTCACAGACAAGATATACTCTCTCCGCAGAATACAGATCATTCAGAATGCCCTCGCGGGTCACAGATGGTATTTAACCCCTCCGCGGTCACAGATGCGTACAAATAATTCCAACAAGTTCCACCTAATTCATGACGGAATTTCGCGGGTCACAGACAGGATATACCCTCTCCACAGAATACAGATCATTCAGAATGCCCTCGCGGGTCACAGACGGTATTTAACCCCTCCGCGGTCACAGATGCGTACAAATAATTCTAACAAGTTCCACCTAATTCATGACGGAATTCTGCGGGTCACAGACAAGATATACCCTCTCCACAGAATACAGATCATTCAGAACGCCCTCGCGGGTCACAGACGGTATTTAACCCTTTCGCGGTCACAGATGCGTACAAATAATTCCAACAAGTTCCACCTAATTCATGATGGGATTCCGCAGGTCACAGACAGGATTTACCCCCTCCGCAGATTTCAAATCATTCAGACACCCTCGCGGGTCACATATAGTATTTAACTCCTTCCCGGTCACAGATGCGTACGAATAATCCCAACACAAACTAAGCCAGTCAGATCAATTTTCAGAGCAGAATAGATTACAAATTTTTAAGCAAAGCAATTAAATCAGATCATCAACACTAAGTCTATTAATCATGCGAAAGCCTTGTCCTCAATCAATAAGAAAATATAGATTCATTATGCCATGTACAAGATCTATTATCATCAATATACTAAGAGAATATAAAATCCTAAACAATCGCAGAAGTTAAAAACATGGCTGCGATTTCAGGTTTACTAATATAAATAAAATAATCGTAGAAGTACACACAGATTCCAGATCATAGTTTATACATATATGTACTTAATAATCGCAAGAATCTACAATCGCAGTTTATACATATATATATATAATAATAATAATAGGAATCACGGGAGCTAAATATGTTCACATCGTCCATTATCTAACAGGTTTATAACGTGCAATTTATCAAAATTAAAACACGTGCAGAATCAGAAATTTAGAACAAATCCTACCAAAGAAACCGACTTACCTCTCGACTTGACGTGCTATACTCTCTTTTAGTCAACTCCACTTCACATCTCAAGCAAAATCGATTAATAAATCTCACACAAGTTTGAAAGGAACTTTTGAAATAATTGTGTCTCTCAGAATGACGGCTTTTGCCCCCTTTTAAATGAAACATGGATAACCTTAGCTCCTAGGTCAAATCTAATGGTAAATTATTTATCACTACTTGGTAAATTACCTAACCATGCTTACACTTTTTAAAAATATTCAGAAATATTTTACAGTTATTACATGTCCGAAAGGGCCCAAATAGTACATTACAACTTACAAATATAAATAACTTCAGTGGACCAAAATCTGACTTGAACATTAAAACGTTATTCTCGCTCAAACTGTTCCTCCATTCACGGCCTTCCTGAAAAAATATTCAAAAATCTGACGAGTTTATAATTACGCAGATCAAGTCAGTTTTCAATCTATTCGTGATATGTTTAATTTTCCAATATTCCAACATACATAAGGTCAATGTCACATATCATCACAGCCCAAACATAATAGCAATCGTGTACACATCCAATGACCAAACACACAAAAATTTCAATTCTTAAACTCACACCAAGCCGGAATAAGACATGATAAGCCATGACCGACCTCCCAACTACTCTGAGTGAAAGCTATGATCATGATCCTTGTGACAAGGACAAACTTTAACCACAATTGGAATGTATCCCGAGGGACTCATACATAGTCTGAATGGTTACAATTCAATGTCGATGTTTAGAATCGAATATTGAAATTTTGGATAATTAATCATAATCAGATTCATGTCCGTCTTTTCGTATGCGAGCGTCCATAAACTCAAGCTAACGTTCCTCATCACTTAGCCATCAATTCATTTCTATTATTTCCGAACAGTCCCACACAATCATGATAGGTAGGAACAACCCCAAATCACTAGTTCAAACTGGAGCCATCAATTCTCCATTTCTATTATTTCCGAACAGTCCCACACAATCATGATAGGTAGGAACAACCCCAAATCACTAGTTCAAACTGGAGCTCTTCCGAAGCAGAACATAGCTCAGGACATAGAAGGGAAAGGTTACTTACTTGCTCAAAACATAGAAATTGGGCTCTTCTTGTTGTAAATACAGTTATGATATTCTTGCACCCATCGATTTTCAAGTTTCCAAGATTTACTCCTCATCTTGTATGGTGTTTGCCTCTTCTCCAGCGAGTCTCTGTGCATGAATTAAGAAATAGTGGGGGAAATCAAAGGTAAAACTTCATTACATTACATGTTCAAATTGTCAAGCTGATCTGTGTTCCGCTCAATTGAGTTTCAGAATCACCTCTGTACGCCTTGTCATTTTCTGCTCTATTATAACTGAATATATAGTTGGGAAAAATTATATTTGCTCTCTCGATGCAGATTCTGCATCATTGTCGCGGGGCTTCGGAACATTTTTTATAAATAATAATAATGATTCCAATTCGTAAAGAAAAAAAAAAGTTTCTTGATTGAATGATATTTGTTTATACGTTTTAAAAACCAAATATTGATAAGAAAGTGATGACAACTACTATAAAATGAGCACAATCAATACATACCTTCTCAGTGTATAGCTGGCGTATGGTTGTGTTGAGGTCTCCCTTCCACCGACGGTTATAATTCTCTAGCTTCACTGTTTTCAGCTTTGGGGCACTCAGATATCCACGAGAGAAGAACTCCATATGCGGACAATTCTCCACTATGAGTCGAACCAACAAAGGTAACATAAGAGCTGCATTAATTTGAGAGCAAAAGCTCGTGAAGCTGTCTAACTTACAAAGCCTGAGGATCTGAAGCTTGTAGAGACAGATCTGAGTTTCTCTTTGGATTTCCTCATCTGAAACTTCTACAATCTCAGTCAACTTGTGGCAATTGTATACTGTCATCTCACTGAGTTGCACTAGACTTGCCATTGTTGAGAATGTAAACAAGCTTGCTAAGCTTTTACATCCACTGACGTACAGGGTCGTTAAGTTGCAGAAGGATGCAGATGGTGGCGCCAAATGAATCAAGCTCTCGCACTGCCGTACATCTAAAGTCAAGAAATTATTTAGAATGTGGCCCAATTCGGACTGCGGGTTCCAAATATGCTCCAATGCATCAAGTTTTTGTAGGTGCAGGTGTTGTATCCGAGAGAGTGACATCTTCTTTTTCGCCTTATCAAGAATTTCGTAAGTGAAAAGCTCCACAAAATCACAGATGCTAACTTCAAGGTTTTCAAGATTTGGGAATCTTTCCATGAAAGTTATTGGGAGATTTGCTGATTCGCCTTTGAGATTGTGAAAAACAACTTTTTTTAGCGTAGATGATAATACATCAGGTAACTCCCGTTTTTGTATCACTTGCAGCTCCTGATTACTGAGAGACACCGACTCCAATTTGGCAACCACCTATATACAACCCAAAGTTAAAATCTCCAACAATAAATAATTTTCAAAATACGAACATATCTCATAACTCAGAAAGTCCTTTTTTTTCAGTCAATTGCCGAAAGGTGTAGTGAGGATTACAAATTATGTTGAGAGTTTCAAATAGTAAAGAATCTTGTTAACAAATACAAACTGTTATCCTTTTTTTTTTTTGAAAATAGGCAAACTGTTATCCATTGACTAACCAAATCATGTACCTTGCGAGCAGAAGAGAGACAAAAGAGAAGCACAGAGGAAAAGTATGTGGAGAATTGGTTTATAACCAAGAAATAAATGGGCAAATACAAATAAGTGTATTATGAGGTCACACCAAACGATTTTGAGTGTTTGTGAGATCGTTGCAAAACTCGTTGACTAAGTTTCACGGCGATATAAAATATTTGCGAGAAACTAATTGTCAGTGTGAATGAAAAATTGGTTTAGAGGCGGTACACTTACGAGTTATGGAATTATGGGTATGTGAAAATTGTTCCAAGTTCATGGCCCAATCTTTTTGGACTGGGCCTCTGTTTAGACAAGCCCAAGTTCTAGAAGTCTCTTCCACTTCTAGATATCATTTGAATTTAAATTCTAAGTTTAAATTCAATTCTAACCACCTATTTATTTGGAGATTTTATGAACCTTAATCTCCTATTAAATTTGTAGGTTAATGGCCATATTAATTCTAGAGTTGAATGTTGGAAGCTTAAGTTCCCTATAAAAGGAGCTCTCCTCCTTCATTCTAAAGCATCCCTTAGCTTAT
>SOPF01027312.1:93523-113227 GCA_012979155.1 Hypericum perforatum | reverse complement strand
AGACAGAAGGAGGTGGCATTTCTACGGTTGTGCAAACCGTGTCGTATGAAAATTCTTTCCTAACTTTTAAATTGTATTCTACCATAATTTACTGATATTAGTTACAACAATCTTAAACTCTTATGAGTAATAGTAATTTCATGGTTATTATTTATACTCGGTGACAAGGAATATTGTGTGATCTAATATGTTGCTTCGATTGTATGCTATCGATGAGTTTTTCATGGAGTAAAACTATTTATATATGTTATCTATTTCTTGGTTCTGAGTATTAGTCGGTAGGTTTTTTGTGCCATTGCTTCGTCATTTTCCATGTGATTTTAGTCATTACTTACCACTTGATAAGCTTTTACTATTACTGTTACACGTTCCAGTATCTAGGACTATTTTTTTAAGAATTAACTTAAATCCAATTGCTTCAGTTTGGTTACATCACACTGTACCTGTTATGTATAACGTCAATTAAGGTTTAATTGTCTTCTGTCTATTCTTCATGCATTTACTAACAGAATTTTTAATCAAGTATTTCACCATAACGTTACTGATGTACTTATGATCAAAGAAAAGAAAATTATAATATTCAGCTCTGAGTTTTAGTTTTCGACGCCTCTAAGAATTACATCCGGGGAGGGAGAATGCGATCTTCGAGAAGGTGATATTGACAGTTCACTCAAAGTGACATTTCAGGTACAAACGGTTTCTCATAATGATGGTTTATGTAGAGATAGAATCTAATTTAATTACTAGGGTTAATTACCATCAGGTCCCTGAACTATTGACGATTTTGTAATAGGATCCCTGTGTAATTTGAATAAGATTTAAGGTCCCTGTGTTATAACGAAATATTACTCTCAGGTCCCTGGCTTAACCTTCGCTGACATCATCAATTTTTTTTATTTTTTTAACACTGAATTGACCAAAATACCCTTAAGCCAAAAATAAAAAAATCCAAAAAATAAAATAAAAATTAGGGAAAAGTACAAAAAAAGTCATGTGGTTTCACTTTTAGTCCTCCGAACCTAAATTCGTCCCGAACCTATGAAAAATTTCTTTTTCATCCCGTTTTTTTACATTTTAGTCCCAAATCTCAAAAAAATTTCAATTATTTTTATTATATCATAAATTCGTCCCGAACCTATGGAATTCCGGAAATACCCCTCACCCGCTTCTGAATTTCACCAAACGCTCAACAACAAAGTCGTAGATCTAGATCTTACGGATCCTCTCGTTTTGGAATCGCTCGATTCGGAGTATGTATGCGAAAGTTATGATTTTTCTACCGAAAGGTGACGTGTTATGATTGATAGGCTTAGTTCGTCAACTTTCGGTAGAAACATCATAACTTTCGCATACATACTCCGAATCGAGCGATTCCAAAACGAGAGGATCCGTAAGATCTAGATCTACGACTTTGATGTTGAGCGTTTGGTGAAATTCGGAAGCGGGTGAGGGGTATTTCCGGAATTCCATAGGTTCGGGACGAATTTATGATATAATAAAAATAATTGAAAAAAATTTGAGATTTGGGACTAAAATATAAAAAAAACGGGATGAAAAAAAACAATTTCATAGGTTCGGGACGAATTTAGGTTCGGAGGACTAAAAGTGAAACCACATGACTTTTTTTGTACTTTTTCCTAATTTTTATTTTGTTTTTTGGATTTTTTTATTTTTGGCTTAAGGGTATTTTGGTCAATTCAGTGTTAAAAAAATAAAAAAATTGATGATGTCAGCGAAGGTTAAGCCAGGGACCTGAGAGTAATATTTTTTTATAACACAGGGACCTTAAATCTTATTCAAATTACACAGGGACCCTATTACAAAATCGTCAATAGTTCAGGGACCTGAGGATAATTAACCCTAATTACTATTACGTGGCTATTGAAAGCTAAATGACAGAAACATATTGATGGTCTTGAAAATAAAACTGACAGTATATTTTTAATCACTAGTTTGCATTCAGATCTATAGCAGGGATGATGCCACGGTGTATCAATGCTGCATTAAAATAATGTGTCTTTATTTCAGTTTTTCTTTATTATAAATGGTTCATGCATTATAAGTTAAATGCAGTCTTTTTCCTGTGAGAAATGGAGGTTGCTGTCTCTAGTTGGTAAAGAGACTAATTTATTGTGATGGATGCTTGAATTGTATATATATTCCTAATGTATCGATGTTTGGAAGGAATACTATCAACAACAAGATGATGAGGTTTCAATTGTGAAGGTTAACAGTGTTAAGGCCATGATGCTGGATATTATAAATCTACTCTTGTATTCTCAATTTTGAGAAGCTATGAAATTCAAGGATAGAAAAATCAAGAAGTGGCAACATGTGATAATGTTGTTCTTGACTATCTTGAACTTGACTTGATATCTCACAGAGAGAAATTTTCAAGGAGGATGTTAGAGAATTTTATAAAACTCTTATCCATAATGTCTTTTAAGTAGCAAGGATGATTAGAAAAATTATCGCCACATTGGAAGGTCCTCAAGATGTATCTCAAATGAAGAGGAAGGTAGTGAGTCTGAACAACCTTTTGAGAAGGTTGCATATCAAGTAACATAACTAAAAATGCTGATAAAAAACCAAACAACATGGTTGTCAAGGCCAACGTTGTTAAGATTGGTGGAAAATCTCGAGGGAATAAGCAAAAATACTTTAATAGTTCCAAAGGAGATGTCAAATGCCATACCACTGAGAGCTAAAACTAAGAGTTTGATCATGCTCGTATTAATGAAGTAAGCTTCAAGATCGGTGGGGAATACAAGTGTGGGACTTGATTGATGATTGTTTAAAATATTGTTATATCTACTTGATGAGAAGTAAAGACAAAACAATAATTTTATTCATTCACAATAAGAATAAGTCAAAACTAACTTATGAGAAAGATCAAAATCTTTGAAAGTGTGGGAAACCGTTGCTTTTGACCAACTATATGTTAAAGAGAATATTGCATAAGATGTTGGGTAAAATACCATATGAAGTGTAGTAAGGTCAAGAACCTAGCTACGAAATTCTTAAAGGTTTGTGAATGTCTTACAAAGGTTTTGAATCTTCCTCCTAAAAGGATGAGAATATGACCTAAGACAGTGGATTGTGTGTTATCAGGTGATGCACTATATAATATTGCATATCATACACAAGTCAGATAATTCTGATATCCACATAAATATCATGAAAGATTCATTCTTTGAGAAAAATTTTCTTACAAAGCTCAAAGAGAAGTTGACAATCAAGTTAACCAAAGTAGTGCAATGTGAGGGAAAAAGAATCTTAAGATGAAGTTGAAGCACCTGAGTATGAGTATGATGGAAGGTCTAAATACATATATCTTAGACATATATATGTGAGAACTATTGAGAACATATTTGATATCTTTAGACTATGTAAAGTCAAAAGAAAAATATTGCAGAACTATTAACCAAAGGTTTAAAGAGAAACCAAATTGAAGCATCATTGAGAGGAATGGGATCAAAGCCCAGGTAATGGCCTAAACTCATGATGGCAACCCAACTTGGATCGTAAACTCTGATCTGCAAGTTTAATAGGACAACCGAATTGTAAGGCTAGGGTCAAACAAAGTACTCGGAAAATTGAGTTCCTTACTTATTCTTATGATGAAAGAGTGTTAGACCTATCCATGAGAAGGTTAAGCTTTATTCTTTAATGATCATTATACTTCGAGTATATAAGTGGAGTATGGTAGGATTCTCCTTATAAGAGATCACCTTTATTGAATATGAAGGGGCCACTTCTATGAGATGAGTTAAGGGCTAAATCTCTAGACCATTCAATAAAGATTTCCAAGGTAGTTCAGGGCCAAAATGGACACAACTGAAAGAACTGAGTAGTGGTTTAAGAAGATGCTATATGAATACCTTTGTCTTGGTATACACAAAATGTTGAACAGTTCACGAAGGTTCAAGGCCTTCAACCACCTTCCCTGATGCAACAAATTCTTGCAGAACTCCAAGTTGCATGTAGCATTGATAGGTTCATATCATATAAGCCATTTTGCATTCATATGGGGGATTGTTGGAGGATTATTTTATAACCAAGAAAGAGATGGCCAAATACAAATAATTGTATTATGTGATCACACCAAATAGTTTTGGGTGTTTGTGAGACTATTGCAAACTTGTTGACAAAGTTTCACGGTGATATAAAATATTTGCAAGAAATTATTTCTCGGTATGAATGAAAAATTGGTTTAGAGGTGGTACGATTAAGAGTTACAGAATTATGGGTATATGAGAATTGTTCCAAGTTCATGGCCTAATCTTTTAGGACTAGGTTGGATTTGTTGAAGCGTTTCTAGGTCCAAAATCCGTTAGATTTCTGTTTGGACAAGCCCACGTTCTAAAAGTCTCTTCCACTTTTAGATATCATTTGAATTTAAATTCAATTATAATCACCTATTTATTTAGAGATTTTATGAGCCTTGTAACCTCCTATTAAATGGGTAAGTTAATGGCCGGAGTGAATGTTGGAGGCCTAAGTTTCCTCTAAAAGGAGTTCTCCTCCTTCATTCTAAATCATCCTTTAGCTTATACTCTTCCTTGAGTTTTCCACCTCTCCCTCTCTACATCATAGCATTTGTCATATACATAAGAATCGGAGTTTTAGACTACCAAAGGTTCAAAAGGAGTGCAATAGTGCTTCCCGTTGCACTGGTGATTGGGCATCATACTTTGGAAACTTTCTTACCCACGGTGATCTGAAGCTATAAGACGGATAATAATAGTTTAAGGGCACATGATTAAATTGTGGTCTCCGCCAGGATTGAATTTGAAGTTCGTGATATCAAAAGAAGAGGACCACTACCAGAAGAAATAAGACAGAATGAGGTGACATTTCTATGGTTGTGCAAACCGTGTCGTAAGAATACTCTTTCCTAACTTTTATATTGTATGTTCTACCATAATTTACTGATATTAATTCGAACAAAGTATAATTAAGTTTCATGCAGAGCTGAAAATATTCTCTGAATTGCAGACAACTCTCCATCATTTCTCATCTTTCTACTTATAGTTCACCTAAAAGTCTATCCTCTCTGATATCATAAAAGCTTTAATTACATTATGAATGTTCTAGAAATTTGAAATGAACTTGGATATTGGAATGAACTTCGACATACAAGATGATGGGTCAAAAGAATAATACCTGCTCAAATGAA
Organism: Hypericum perforatum; assembly: GCA_012979155.1. Classification (NCBI taxonomy): domain Eukaryota; kingdom Viridiplantae; phylum Streptophyta; class Magnoliopsida; order Malpighiales; family Hypericaceae; genus Hypericum; species Hypericum perforatum. Next base: position 108,048 of record SOPF01027312.1, on the reverse strand, counting down.
AATAATGGTTGAGAAATTGAAGACTGACGGCCCGATCGCGCTTCTTCTGGAACTTGTTTCGATTTGAAGACCTCCAGCGTTGGACATTTAACAATGCTTGCGTGTTGCAGCGCTGACCAATCTATATTGTGTTTACCCGGGTAAAAGTTACTCAACTTTGGAGCAGTCCAGAACTGAATTCGCGTCAGCCTCGGAAATGCAAAGGTAGCTTCCACATCTTGCTGTTGATATATTTCCTCCTCATTGTAAATGATGTGCTCCAAATTTGAACAACCGTTTAACTTGATCTCTTCAAGTCGCGGAAGTTGTTGGGACACTGAAGCTGGAATCAAGCTCTGCAAACTTGAACAAAGAAAGCAATCTAATAGGCGTAGGTTTAGATATGAGTGGATCCCATGTGGGTCTCCACGCCAAAGATGCTTCAGATTTGGGAGGGTATGAAGTGTCATATCGGCCAGCATGCTTATTCTCTCGGGATACTTGCCCCTTTCATTTATCAAGCCACGGAGATCGAAAACCTCTTCTAGTGAATCGCAGTCCGTCAATTTTAGTGATTCAAGTGTGTGCACTTTTCGAAGCATATTGGAGGTGAATAGTTTGGTCAAGCTTCTCAATTTTTGTGCTATGAGAACTTTCAACTTGGTAAAGGAATCTTCGTGAAGCTCTTCATCCCATAACATTATCAAGCTATCCATGCGTGAAACAGCCATCCTACTCAAGTTGGGGAACAACACCTACACAAATTTAATCATGACACATCGCTAAATAATGTAAAAAATATGGACTACGTACAATTTCAACAAAGGGCTTGTAATAAACATTTAGAACACCTTAATAAAAAAAATTGAAAACTTGGAGATAAGTAGTATACTGAAAAATCTAGTTTTTCAAAATGAAGAAAGCGACTCGCTTGTAAAGGAAAGGATTTCTGTCTATCTTCTTCTACTATGACGAAGATACACCAATTAGAGCGGGGTCATAAATAGCATAAAAATCAAGTGCAATTCTAACTTTTGAAACTCAATTTTAAAGTACATTTTTTATGTAGCGCATTATGATTTTAAAGATTGTCTCAAAAAACGATAAATAAAATTATGTAGATTATTAATATTGTTTATTAATACCAACCTTGTTATCAAAGAGTGATTCGCCTGAGGGTTGAGGGTTTGATGATGTGATGAATGTTTTCAACTGAGGGCAATCATCTATCCAAAAGGTTTCCAAATTAGGACACTCTATGAGGTCACTAGTGCACACCGTCCCGAGCGAATCTAGTTGTTGGAGAGCGAGATACTCCAACTTTGGTAAGCATATCTTGTTCGTCTCTCCATGCTTTTCTGGAATGATTATTTCTTGCAAACGTGGACAATTTCGAATCTCAAATCTTTGTAGCTGAACCAGACTATTCACCATTGAAACAGTAAATATGTCTTTAATAAACTTGCATCCGTTGATTATCAATGTGACGATATTTCTCGTGTTGGAATAAAAACTTGAAAATTCACTATCCCACATTTTCCGAATCTTGAATGAAGAAATTTTCAGATGTTCCATATTCGGAAATACAAGCTGCAAAAATAACAAATTTCACATCATTAATTATAATATTATGTAAATTTAGTTCAAGCTTTCATTCGACGGTACTACACTTAAAAGTTGTTTTACTTGTGAAAAAAAGGAAGCATAGAGGACTAAGGGAGGCATAGAGGAGAAGATACCTTTTCATTGAAAAATGTATCTTCTTTGGTTTCCTGGCTGGTCATGGAGGACAAGATATTATCCAAGCGAGGCAAGTGGTGTAGCGTCAACTTTCTTAGGCGACTGAGACATATCTTTTCATCTTCATCAGCTGCTTCGTCCTCGACTACGAATATCCCTTCCATTTTCTCACAATATGTTACTTCCACATCTTCCAATTTTGAAAGACATCTAGCCACCAATAATGGGAGTACATTGCTCAATGAATCACAACCTGATATTGTTATCTGCTTCAGGTTTTCCAAAGACTCCTTCGATAGTGGGCCATTGCAAACCTTCTCCAAATGTTGAGCGTTGTCGATAACCAACACCTCCAGCTTTGGGAAGGCAATGTAAGGACCACTCTGCACAGAGTTTACAAGATACCGAACTTCATGAAAATTCTGCAGCTGGAGATTTCTTAAGCGATTGCCAAAACCTTCCATATTCAATTCGGGAAGGTCGACCTCTTTGACCCCAACTGCATTATCTAGGTGTAGATCATCAGCTTTATTCAACAACACAGTCACCTTTTTTAATACTTGGATGTTTACATCAAGCTTCACCTTCAATGTAGCTGACATATCGTGATTTCTCGACGAATCCCAGCAATCTCCGATAACTATGAAGAATCTTTCCAACTTGTCAGAAAATAAGTCATCTGGCAATCTCATCACATCGTTGACTCCTATCTCCAAAGCTGTCAACTTCTTCAACTTCTTCAGCTCGGTTAGGTCGACGTTTATTTGTTCTCCATCATTTTTGTCTATCAATCCCCATTGCGTGAAGCTGTCTGTCATGTACAACTCTTCCAAATGGGTGAGGCATGACAAAATACCAGGCGAGATCTTTTTGAGTTCTATGCATCCACTCAAATCCAAGAGTTGCAAGCGAGCCAGATTTCCTATTTCTTTTGGGAGATGAGTAATATCTGCACCGGTCAGACTAAGAACTTTTAGCTGGAACATGTTTCCAATCACAGAAACATCTTCTACGATACAACGATCCAGACACAGGGTATGAAGGTTGTGAGGACGTCGAAGTGAAGAAGGGAGAGGTGCCAAGCGCACATCCGAAAGATCCAACACTCTCAGCTCTTCAACTGCATCAAAGAACATGTCACCTGGGGTGCTTGGTGGCGTATAAAACAGGAATACCTGGAGGTTAGGGCATTCAAGCCTGGTAGGAAGATCAGGCAATCGGCAATTACGAAGGGAAATGTGAGTTAATTGTTCAAGTGCGTGTTTGTCTGGCCATTCTTCAACCTCGGAAAAATCCACCGGAGAAAACACGTGATCTGAGTACCCCCTGGAAAAGCTATGAACAACATCATGCATAGTAAAATAATCATGACCGTCACCTTTCAGCAACAAACAAGAGCTCGTGAGGTCATCCAGCAACTTAAGCACCCTACTTCTTGTTGCTTTTACTGTCGAGCAGTCCTTGAACAAACTTAGGCCTGTGACATATTTGACCATATCCTTAATATGAATAAAGGATGGTTCCAAGAGACCGCAAAACAGAAACAGAGACATTTGGTCCACACCAAGATGACTACAACTCAACTCAAGTGTTGAGTATGCTAGTGATTGCATGCTGTCTCCATTCTTCTGCAACCCAGACTCCAGCCGACGCAACGCATCTTCCCACGTAGGCAATGGTTTGCCCTTCAAAGCAGTTGCTACAGGTAGTATCAGAATAGGCAAACCCCCACACCTTTTCACGATCTGAGTTGCTACATTGTGGCGAACAAAATCATCTTCCGGTACGTCACCCACCATCTTCTGAAATAACTCCCACGCCTCATCATCCCTCAAGACATTAAGCTGAAAACTTTTTTGCTTTTGCACTGCCATTTGAGAAACCAGGGATTCGTCCCTAGTCGTCACCAAGATCGTGCACTGGTTAGTGTTGCCACCGATTGGAATGCCGACCTTCTTCAGGTCTATAGCATCCCACACATCATCAAGTATCACCAAGACGCTCTTTTCCTGCAGTAGCCTTTTGTGTAACAGAGCTGCTCTTAGCTCAATAGAGTCGAGGGACTCCACTTCCTTCTTAATCTCAACCCACTCGGCAACTCTTTCCTGAATGGCCTTGACATCTGCTTTCGGGTGCACTTCTGCTGTAACCACCAGCTGAAAAACACCTTCTGCCTTCATCCGTTGGCCGACTTCTTTAGCAAGAGTCGTCTTCCCAACACCACCTAAACCCCACACCCCAATAAGATCGGCGCCTCTGTCCCGCAAGGCCTCCATGATGGAGTTGAGTGTGGATTCTCTCGATCCAAAAGCCTCGTAATCATCAGACTGCAACACTTGACGATGCAGCGGAAGACGATAGCCGACCCGGTCAAACTTGTTGCCCTTCTCTGTCAGCTCCGGGAGGGCTGAAGCTTCCAACTTCGCCCGCTTGCTCAACTTGTACCGGTTCTTTAAATCTGGGAGGCGTCCGGCGCAGCAAGTCTTGTTGGCCATGTCGTCATCTGTGAGGATGTTGTCAACCCTGAGGATGGCTTCGTCGGCGCGTGTAATCCAAGTGAGGACGTCGTCTTCGATCTCCTCCAGACCCCTTGTAGCCTCGTCCACCAAGTGGGTCACCCTTCCTTTGGAATTTTGGAGGTCACGAAGATTATCTCTGAGGTTGGTCATGTTGTCGCGGTAGTCAAGCACGTAGCGGAATTGCTGCAAAGTTCCATCCACTACAGCAGTTGCCGCCCTGTCGGCCAGTGATGTCCCCAGAGCAGCAGCAATCTCCATCTTCAATATATGCAATCACCAAAGGATAATTTCCAGTGATGAAACATGGATCATAGCTAACGCCTCTCTCTCTCTCTCTCTCTGTTTTCTTTCTTTTTGTTAACGAAACTCGGAACAGGTAATAAGCTAGAAGCAGATAATAAAAAATCATAGAAGAATGTGAGAAGTACCGAATGAACACTTAAAAGATATTTATGAGGGAGGGAAAGAGATGGATGTTTTTTATGAAGAAATGAGAGGGAGTGAAGTGTGAACAGGTCACATTATTATTTTTATTTGAAAGGGCGTCCAAGAGTAAAATTTAAAAGGGAAAAGTACAAAAAAATACCCTGTAGTTTTACGGATTATCATTTGAGTACCATGTAGTTTTTGAATCGTAGAACAGGTCCAAATTATAAAAATTTCCATCAATCCGAGGTCCATTGACCCGGTTCATAATTTTTTCGCAAAACGCTGCATTTTATTGTCTAAGTGGACTACCACCTCCCATTTATTTAGATTAGTCACAGGTGACATGGCAATGTGAAATTACAAAAATGATACCAAATTTGTTAATGATATTTTAAAACCCCATCTTCTTCTTCTCTCTCTCCTCCTTTTATCTTTGTCCCACCGTCTCTCTCCTCTCCCCTTCCTCTCTCACCATCGAGAAACACCACCACCCGGGCCCTAGAAGGCCACATCATCGCCCGCCCATCGCCTCCTCCCACGGCCTCATCTACCTTTGGACTCCGGAGTCAAGAAGTCATTGATCGCGTGTAATCCCCTTATCTACGTCGTAGCCCCAACCACCACCAACAACCTCTATAAGAACCACGGGCGTATGCTCAATCTGACCAGAACCATTTCAAAACCTGCCCCTATCACCATCTCACCCTGCCCTCCCCTTCCCCCAAGGTCAACACTCCGGAGCAGTCCCACCAAAAGGAGGTCCAGAAGATTTTGCCCTGCCAGCTCGGTCGGACCAAGGCGGTCTCGCTTGGTCCGATGCTACAGAGGGAGGCACCGAGGTTGGAGAAGTTCGTGCCGCCGCATCTGAGGCCGGGGTTCACTGAACGGGAGGAGGGAACGTACGGGGAGGAAGGTCGGAGGAAACGTACACGGAGGAAGGCCGGCCCAAGTCTGGTGGCGAGTTAGAGCATGGTTAAATGCTTCTTAGAGAATTTTCTTTTTTTTGGATTAAATACTGTATCTTTTCAAAAAGCTAAAGCTTGGATCTTGAGATTTAAATGCTGAGGATTAGCTATCAGGGGAAGTTGGTTTGGTTGGGAATAATCCTTCGTTTCATGAGTATGACTTTTCAATTGGCTTTGTTTTATTTGTGGTACAAGTAACGAAGTAACTGGAAGGAGGAGAGGTGGGATCGGATCTTGTCTGGCTTTCAATTTGCTTTGTTTTAGTTGACGGTGGAGTTTGGAAAAAGACGGTGGGCCCGGCGGTGAAAGAAAAAGAGGGGGGAGAGAGAGAGAGGAAGAGGAGACCGAGAGAGAGAGGAAGAAGAGGAGAGAGAGGGTTTTAAAATAATTAAAAATTAATCATGTGTTGATTTAGTAATTAACCACTGCCACGCCATTTCCACGTAGTATTCCACGTCAGACGAGAAACGGCATCGTTTTGTAAAAAACTCGTGGGCCAGAGATCGGGACTGGCCCGTGATAAAAATTGGAATAAGTTGGACCAGTTCTACGGTTTAAAAATCACATGGTACCCAAGTGATAATCCGTAAAACTACAAGGTAATTTTTTGTACTTTTCCCAATTTAAAACCATTTTAATACAGTCGTGACGTGGTTTCCAATTGGCTAATCTCAACATGCAAATAATAATATACTAAGCATTTCGTGGAGTTTTCGGACTCGCGTCAAAGTGCCAGCTTGTTATTTAATTTTTTAGGATGCCTGTCATTAGTTTCCGCATCAACAAGGTTTCAATAATTAATTTGGAGTAGAGGGGAGTGGAAAAAAATTATGGGGAAAATTACTCTTAAATTCTTAACTTATGTCGTTATATGTAATAAAATTTTTGAGTTTTCAAACTTTTTTCTAGAGTCTCTATTCTTTAGAAAAATATTGGTCTGAGCTTATGTATATAACTAAAATAAAATTATTCTATTTTGAGAAAACAGAAATTAAATCATTAAAGAAGAGAATATCTCATGTCTATGCATTTTTTTCCTATACTTATTTCTCCAACTAATTATTGATTTTATCTTTTTTTAGGATAACTAAAATATTGCAATACTATTTTTATTAGTCAATGTGTAATGATAAAAATAATAAATTAATTGAAAATAGACAATATATTTTACTACAATTGTCTGAGTTAGATAATTTACTCTTGTTTTAAGAGTATTGTAATGCTATACTAAGTGTCATGTCCTACTTACAATATAAGTCAATCCCAAATATTTACATTTTTTATTATTGGTTTAATTATGTTTTATCTAAAAAAAATATTTCTTAAAAATATTTTTTATTATGCATATGACACAATAATATCTTTCTTTAATTACTATAATAATTACAGTGGACATTTAATTTATTAGGTTGTTTACATTCGACACTTCTGGATGGATATATATACTATTTCTATGTGCAATTTGTGTAACTGACTTAACAAAGGTAGTCTATTATAGATATATATATCATCAATGAGATAATATGACAAATTTCTAAGTGTGTAATGTAGCCTACTTAGGATATTCGGTCTTTCCATATATCACTGAAATAGGAGACCTTTGCAAGACTATATCCTCACATTATATGAAACAACTACTTCCAAAGAAGGTATTTCATATCCATTAGATCATACAAAGCAACCACTTTCAATATGATTATTGCCTTCCTACTTCTTCTAGCATATTGTCCGGCCTATGCAGATAGACAATTCTCTCATTCCTACCGTGTATAATCAATGTTGTCTACCATGCATAGAAATCTACATAATTTTTCTACATATAGTAATCTTACCAAATCTTATTCATTGAGTTTTCTTAGATACTCTTTAGCAAAGTAAGATATGATACCTTATTTAGGTGTCTGGAATAATGTCTGACTTGGTGCCTCCAAGACCTCTATTTAGGTATTGCAAGAGCTAATTTACAAGCTTCTTATTGGGAGTAAGTCCAAGCTTAGGGTCAGTATTGCCTTGAATGCCTAAACACCTTTATTTTTTTAGTACCTATATTGACTTTGTCTTTTACATTTCTCAAGTAAGGGTGTATAAACAAACATTTATCTTTAATGTAGTATGTCCTCTTGCAGTGATCATAGAAGAGTTGGGTTCTACTTTTATTGTTTTTGAAGTTTGTCATTCTCATTGTGTTACTTCTGAAAGATGATTTGTCTTTACCATCATTTCTAGTATAGTATGCACTAGCTTCAGAATTATTCTTCCCATGTGGAATCATGACTTTTTTCCTAATCTCTTTTTGGGTATTTTTTAACAAATGTATTCTAGGAAACATAATTTAGAGCTAGCAAGTAGTTGAGATTGTACGAATGCAAGTTCAAGTTTAACACTAGACAAAAGGTCAAAAACCCTATCTTCCTCAACTCTTTATTGCAAAATGACCAAATCAATAGTGGGAAGTCTACAGAGAGTTAATTCATCCCACATGACCTTTATTTTTCCTAAATGTTCAATAAAAGGCATATCTCCTTGCTTCACAATAGAGATGTTCTTTTTTACCTCAAAGATTCTATAAAGATTATTTTGTTGATTGAACATACTTTTAATAGAATTCTATAATTCTTTGGCATTGTTTTGAAAAAGATATCATAGATTTTTGAATCTAGCAAGTTTAGGATCCAGGTTGTTAACAATTGATAATTGGACTCCCATTCTTCATATGTTTCATTTTTAACGGCAAGAGCTTTTATTTTTTTTCATTAATGAATCCGAACATGTATTTGTTGAGGTTCCTAATTATAGCTTTGGCCCATGATAGGTAATTGTGTTGTCCTAGTGAGACAAGATAATGCTTGAGCTCGATATTGGAATTAGACTCAGCTGTATTGAATCTCTTAGAAGTTTTAAATAATTTGAATGTTTGTGATGTAATTATAGAGTCTGTAACCACAGAATCTACAACACTTTTGGTATGTCTATTTTTTTCTATTTAGAAAGGCTCTGATACCATGTAAATTAGTTGAAAGATGTGTTTATTAGCTTGATTTATATTATGTAATCAGAATTACATTTATACAGTGTTTGTACAACGGCTATTAAATTATATTATGTTATAGAATGGAAAAAATCAATTAAATAAGAAAAGAATATTCTGGGCAAAAATTTAAAGAGCTGTGTAGAATTTTCAGTTGAACTTTTGCAGTAGCAACTAGCCGAGTGCCATATTTGACAGGTTAGATCGTGTGAGTAATTCAACCAATGATCACATATGATTTGACTCTAGATACACCACGTGACAAGAAACAATCTCTCGTCTCTTTTTTCCATAATTAGTTGGATAAATTACCTTCAGGTCTCTGTCTTTTTGTTGATTTTGTAATAACGTCCCTGGATAATTTGAATTAGATGTAAGGTCTTTATTTTTGGAATTAATATTGGTCTTGGGTACCTAATATGAGTGAGGATGATGTCAGCAATTTTTTTATCACTAAAATGACTAAAATACTCTTTAATAAAAAAAATCATCATCTTCAACATCAAACCAAATATACTTCTGGTTCAAAAAACCAACAACATTCTCGGCAACTTTGACTCCGATCCAAACTTCCCCAATAGCTTCACAACATCAACCCAAGCTCCGATAATCAACCTACGCTAGAGAAACACCGAGAACCCAATAGCGATGGAATCTTCGACAAATGTAATTGGTGCGACTTCCATGCTAAAGATTCATTCTCCAACCACACGACAACCTAAATTGAAATCAAGAGTAGAACTCACGAACCCGATCGACACCAACATTCTAAATACCAACCCCAAGAACCTTAGATGCGTAGCTGAACTCGGTATCCTCCTCGATACTAAGATGCGTCATCCCGATGAAGTCAACATTGGTGGGACCAGATCGAGGTTGGAGTACTTTCCCTTATTGAGATCTAGGTAGCAAACTGCTCGACCCTCAGAGGAGATCCCTTTCCAGAGGAACGGCTCTTTAACCACTTCATAACCGTCATCCTGTGAGGGAAAGATCTGGGACTCGAAGAGGTAGCACGGGCCCCACTCGAAGAAGATGAGTATAGGGGAGAAGGGGGATCGAAATGAGGTGTGGGACCCACCACTGCATCATGAATGAGAGGATGGTCGATTCAGAACTATCGTCCCCGGTGGTCCCACCGTCCACCAAGAAGCATGCCAAGCTTCTCGAGTTTAAGGTCCTGGTTGCCACATACAAGTCCCTTATCTTGTCCTCCCATCACATGTATCCTCCTTCACGGCGGTTTGATTTTTCCCATCTGGGTTTCATTAATCCCACGACAGATCTGTTTTTCACGTCTTCATCTTCAAGTTTTCAATTCACACCAGCATTAAAAAAAAAGTGACTAGTACTGAATCTGAATGCACACTTGAGAGCGGGTGGTGAGGTTTTCTTTTAATTAAGAAAATAAAGAGGATGGACATGGCCTCGCATTCACCATATTATTTATTTATCGAAAGGCTGGTACTAAATATCTTTAACAAATCGACCATAGTACTCAACTTTTAATTATATTCGTCGAATCTCGATGACGACTTGTCGGTTATATGAACGACAACAAAGTATTAGTTTTAGCTTTAGCTTTTTAATAGTCGGTAATATCGCATCGGCGAGATTAGCGGGACGCCTGCTTTTGTTACTATCTGCATCAACATGGTTTAACTAATTAATTTTGGAGTTGCTCTTTGGGTTTAGTTTCAACTTGCTCAGAGGGAAGGGAGGTAAGGACAAATACGTGTTAAGGTAAGAATCAAAACCTGTTTACCACGATCGAGGCTTGACAGGCTAACCACGTTCCCGGCCTTGGCATTATTGTGAAAAAGAAACACGGGTTGATTGAACGGCAGCAATCTCCTCGGAAGTCTGTATATTTAATTTAGCAACATTAATAATAGCGCCTTGACACTAAGAGGCAATTCCCATGTGACGGTGCGCATGGCCTTGCCTTGCACATCTCGAGTAAAATTTGTTTCTTGGTAGATGAAGATGTCGATTAAACATCTTAAAGAAATCAACATATTATTTCATCAATTTAATATTTTTCAAAATGAGGTCTCCAATTGGCGAATAGATCGATGTTCGAATCTCGATGACAATATAGGTTTCATTGGCAAAACAGATTGCAAGCAGACAATAGACAATATGCAGTAGATTAGTAGATTAGTTTTAGGATAAAAGAGATAGCATATTGAAGAAAATGTTTTGGAAACATCGACTCGGTTATATATTTTTAGTTAAATTAAGTATTTAATTTATAGATTAAGCTTATTAAAAATAATCTAAATTATTTATTCAAGCAAGCGGACGTCGTGTCGAAAACCCAAGGTCTTATATCCATGGAATATATTCGCCTTTGTATATGTTAAGCTTAGTGACTGCTCTAAAGGAATCTACATGCTCTACAAGCCCCCACGGAAAAAATAAAACGTGCTTCTCAGATTTTGCCAAATCTACGACTAATTCGTTACAGCAAAGCAAACATAGCCTCGAAGCGAGTCATGGATGATGTCTTGAATAAGATAATAAGACATTCTCGTGTAGTAAAAACTGCATAAAAAGGCAACAGTTTGTTGAGGCACCTATGAAAAAAAATGAGGAATCCATTTGAGAGTAGTAATTTTCTCCTCCAAGAGAGAAGTGAAGGGAAGAGGGTCAAGTTAGCAACCAAACAAATGGAGATGAGATAAAAGTAGCAAATGTCTCATACTGGTGATTGATGAGAACAAGTTACTATCTAAAATGAACCAGAGCTACGTGGCCAAGACAAAACGAACAACAAATAAAAATGTGTTGTATCGGAGAGCGTGTATACTTGATTATGATCGAGCTATAGTCGAGGCAAGTGTTGAACACTTTCTCTGTAAGACGAAATTGTCCCGTATATTTCAATCGTCCCCAAGATACAATGACTATTCGGGCATTTCCAAGACCGTTGCACACGAGTTTCGAAACTTTCGGGCAAACTCTTATATACTCGGAACTTTCGAACTCTTATATTCTAGTATGAAAAACGGAGGATGAAAAGAAGACGACTTGCTAGGAAGATGCTTGTCATTGGGATGGATTTGGAAGTGAGAAGGGCATGCCTATTTATAGGTTAAAGGCCGTTCGTCATATGGACAATAACCATCAATGAACAGTAACTATCAATGAACAGTACCCGATGAAGAGTAACTGTTACCATATGAATAATAACTGCCAGTAACCACCATTATATAAACAGTAACTGCCATCATATGAACAGTAAGTCGGTTAGACCCTCTCGGTGATGGGTGCACCTCAATGTACCAAAGTACCTATTTCGGGCCTCGAGCCCATGCTCAGCCCCAGCTCCACACCCGTGCCTATGCCCGTACCCATGCCTTTTGGCTTTGGGCCATCATTGGGCTTTATTCACTTTCCTAATAATCCCCCACATAAATAATGACCAATACATACAGACTCTAATCGAAAGTTCCAACATGTTATTATTGCATCGAGATAGGTAGCTTGTGGCTTTGAACCTTCTCTAGTAAGATATTATCGGATTTACTCGATTCTTTGTGAACATGATATCTTGAACTATCAGGTTTTAGTATAAACCAAGATAATAACACTTACACAATAACAACCCTAGTATATTTGGGTTCTCATATTGTGTCCGTTTCGGTCCATGGACCGTATCTTGGATTCATAAAGGTTTTTTTCATTTGAAGCAGCCTCAATTCACACTTACATAGGTGACTTCCTATCAGAAGTATCATGCCATACTCCACCTTCAACAAGGTATAAGAATCATTAAAAGTGTAAGACTTAACCTTGTCACACCTCTGCAAATTAACACCTGGGCAACTTCTTAGAATGAGATAGGTTCCAGGTGATTAGCTGAACCCTCCATAACTTGGTTGCCTTATTGAACTAAGTATGTGACATCTCCACTCATCATAGTTGAGTTACCACTATAGACGTCCTTTATTTTGTGGACTTTAACCTCATTCTCCTTACTACATTATACATTTGATCTCTATTGATTATTTTCGTAAAAGGATCAGCTATGTTGTCTTTGGACTTTACATAATTAATGGTGATCACCCCACTAGAGATTAATTGTTTTATGGTATTATATCTCTAACAGGTATGTCGAGACTTACTGTTGTACATTGTACTTTGTGCTTTCCCGATTACAGACATGCTATCACAATGTATCAATACGGGATGCACTAATTTTCCCCAACATGGAATATTCTCTAGGAAGTTTCTGAGTCATTCAGCTTCTTCCCCAACTTTGTCTAGTACTATAAACTCCAATTTTATAGTAGCTCGAGCTATGCACGTTTGTTTAGAGGACTTCCAAGATACAGCTCATCTTCCTATAGTACTTCTTCACCAAATGGAAAGGTACTTTGGCCATTTTAGCTTTCACACATACCTCACATTTATCAGAAGGGTTGAACTCTAGATTTGGTAATAAATTTAAACTTACCAATTTTCTTAGCGAGCTTAAATTTACGTATCCTAATCTATCATGCATAAATTAGAGAACTTGGCCAAGTAAGAAGAAGATTTAACTTTATTTTCACCATCAAAGGTACGGTGTACAGTTATTACATTCATCTTAAAGAACCTTTTCTCTAGGTAATCCTTGCCTATAAATTGACCTACTTTGGTCAATACAAATTTATCAGCCTTAAATACAAGCTTAAGACTGACTTTGCTTAACAGTTAGCCAGAAACTAAATTTTTGCAGATGTCCAGGACATGCAACACATCTTTGAGGGTCAGCTCCTTTTTAGAGGTTAGTTGTAGAAACACTTTGCCTAGCCTGACGATCTTGGATGTTATAGAGTTTTCCATGAACAGCTTCCGATCGGTGATTGAGATATAACTCAAGAACATTTCCTTCTCCAAGTAGATGTGGTGGGTAGATCTAGTGTCCATGAACCACTCTCTCGGATTGTCAACCATGTTGGCCTCGAACACCACGGCTGAAAGATCTATCTCGGAAGGGACTTTAGCTAGGTTAACCTTTCCTTGGTCGTCCTTCTTTAGCTGGCGACAGTCTTTAGCCATGTGGTTGGATTTTCCGCAGTTGTAGTAGTTGCCCTTGATCTTCTTATTCTTGATCTTCTTGGGCTATTGCTTCTTTTGCTTGTCCCCGGGCTTCTTCCTCTTTTTGCCACCTTTTCCTTTGGTGAGGTATACGGTGGTTTCATAGGTAGCCTTGCCTTGCTTGACTTTAGACATTTGATTGTCTTCCTCAATCCGAAGTCTCATGATCAGGTCTTCTAGGCTCATGTCCTCCCTCTTATACTTGAGATAGCTCTTGGAATGACTTGCTGAGTTGCATCCCTTCAGCTTGGATCTTGTGAAGGATCAGATACATCTTTTGAACTTGGTTGATGACCTTCTTGGAGTCCACCATCTTGAAGTCAAGGAATTATCCGACGATGAATTTCTTCATTCCGACATCCTCCTTTTTGTTTTTCTTCTCGAGTGAACTCCACAGCTCCTTAGCGGTCTTAGCTACCACATAGATGTTATAGATTATATTGTCTAGTCCTTTCAGAACATAGTTATGGCATAGAAAATCACTATAACTTCAGCATTGAGGGCATTGATCTTTCTCGTCCTCCTCGATTTTTGGTGATTCCTCTTTTAGAAACTAAACCAGGTTGAGCGTGGTCAGATAGAATGTCATCTTCTGCTACCACTTCTTGAACTCAATATTGTTGAACTTTGTTAGTCTTTTAGTAACCGATGAACAGTAACTATCATCAAATAAACAGTAACTAACATCATATGAACGGTAATCAATGAGTTCCCAGGACTGCTGATATAATGCTTGTCGATACCATCTTCAAGTACACAAATCTTGTCTTATGGCAA
>SOPF01027312.1:67916-93513 GCA_012979155.1 Hypericum perforatum | reverse complement strand
TGCTTGTCGATACCATCTTCAAGTACACAAATCTTGTCTTATGGCAAATGTTGAACACTTTCTTCATAAGACAAGATTACCCCATCTATTTTAGTGCTTACGGACTTTGACAATCATCTTCAATACAATGACTATTCGGGCATTTCCAAGACCGTTGAACAGTAACTGTTACCATATGAATAGTAACCGATGAACAGTAACTATCAGTAACCACCATTATATGAGTAGTAACCGCCATTATATGAATAGTAAGTCGGTTAGACCCTTTCGGTGCCGGGTGCACCTCAATGTACCCAAGTATCTATTCGAGGCCTCAAGCCCATGCTTGGCCCTAGCCCCGGTCCCATGCCTGTGCTTGTACCCATGCCTTTGGGCTTTGGGCCATTATTGGACTTTATTCACTTTCCCAATAATCCCCCACATGAATGATGACCAATGCATGAAACTGCTACTACAGTAACAACCACCATATGAATAGTAACCGATGAACAGTAACCATCATCATATGAATAGTACCAATGTCATATGAACATCAACTGCGAGTAACCACCATTATATGAATAGTAACTACCATCATATGAACAATAAGTCAGTTAGACTCTCCCGGTACCCGGTGCACCTCAATGTACCCAAGTACCTACTCTGGGCATGTGCCCGTACCCGTGCCTTTGGACTTAGCTATTTTTCTTATATGGGGTTGGTTTGAAAAAAAATAACGAAAATGGAGTCCTCAAAAAATGTTTTCTGTGTCTGGGGTTTAGGGGTATTGAATTGCACAAAAATGCAAAAAAAAATCTGTTGTTGGGACCAAAACTGCAATTAAAGTACAAGTTTCGTGATATTACTCGCCCCATGTTGAAAGGTTACCAAACCAATGGATGAATTGTGATAATAAATGATAATTAATTGATAAGATTCATATACTAATTTGCTGATCACTTAATTATCAATATACTCCATTTTCTTCGGTAAGTTGAAAGGTTTTGTGGGCTTTATGAATCCTATAGATTAATTATCATTAATTATCACAAAATCCGTAGTTTAATTGTTTTATCCAAAACCTCTGAAAAAATTGTTGTTTTGGTCCCAAAAATACATTTTTTTGCATTTTTGTGCAATTCGAAACTCCCAACACGGAAAATATTTCTCGAGGACCTCATTTTCATTATTATTTTTCAAACCAACCCCTTGTGAGAAAAATACTCTTTCGGCTTTGAGCCACCATTGGGCTTTATTCACTTTCCCTATAAAATGGTCAATAGAGAACGGAAGATTCAATCGTTTGGTGAAGATGGAGACCGTGGAATCTTGTGGATGTGGAAATTACTTAGTAGATGAAGAGTTATTGGCAAATATCTGCAAGGCTGTGGGGAAACGGTGAAAGTTCCCAAGGACGAAAGAAAGAAGTGGCATCTGAGATCTTACCAACAGTTAGGGCTACAAAAGATGAGATCTCACTGCCTGTTGTTAATGTTCTTACCTCTGAGATAGAGAGGCAAGGTGGTGATAATGTGGATATAGCCATAAGAGTAATTGAGAAATTCATCGCTGTTCAACAAGTGCAGATAGAGCAGAACATTATGCTAGCTAGCAAGGATGACTCTTTGGGTGAGTTTTTAGGTTAAAATCACCAACATTCTCTAGCATGAGCGGTGATCTCCAAGTATTTATTGATGAGATGGAAAAGAGAAGAACAATTTTAAGGTATGAGAAGAAGCGAATGGTGGAACTAGTTTTGTTCCAGTTGGTCAATGATGCTAGAGTTTGATTTCAAAATGAGAGCTCATATGCATAGACCTGGGAGGTCTTTTGTAAAGCCTTGCTAGATTAATTTTGGTCAGAAAGTTTGAAGGATGCTCAAGCTTTTAAGTTTGAGCAGTTGGTGAAGACTCTGAAGATGATAATATCTCAATATGAAGAGAGGTTCAATTATCTATCTTGGTATGCAAAGCACTTAGTTGTTGACAAGGAAAAGAAGGTAAAGAGATTTATTCATGGACTTAATAACTCCATGTTTAAGGTTATGATGCCTCGTAGTTTTGAGACCTATACTGCTGTAGTAAATTGTGCTCAAACATTGGAAATACAAGATAATCAATGGTAAGTGGTTGCGAGTCTACCAAAATTTTAGAAGTTTGATAAGCAACCATAGAAGAGTATGAACCAAGGATATCTGCAACAAGAGAGATGGACAAGTAGTCAGTCAATGTCATTAAGGGGTGGAAGATTAGTTGGTAGATTCGTAATGAGGAATGATTTTTGTGGTCAACGATTCAATCCGAATCAATCTAATAATCAGAGGACATGTCCAAGTTATGGTAAGCAACACTTTAGAGATGTTTGCTACTAAAGGATAGGAACTTGTTTTCGTTGTGGTAAGTTAGGCCACCTGCTGAGGGATTGTCCTACAATTGGTTAGCCTAGACAAGTAGCTAGTTTGATAACTATGCCATTTGCTCATGAGTACCCTCGACCACAAGATCAAAGAGAAGTAGGTTCAAGGATTAAAGGACCTAAGTCTAACAATGGAGAAAGTTGAGCTCAGCCTCGAGTGTATGCTTCGACAAGGAGAGATGCATATGCTAGTAATATAGTTGTAGTAGGTGCCTTTCCTGTTGGATCATCAAATGCTCATATTCTATTTGATTCGGGATCTACGAACTCTTTTGTGTCATCTCGATATGTTCAATTTTTAGATGTTATGCCTATGTGCTTGGATGAGTCTATGATTATTGCTACTCCTTCTAGTGGAAATGTGTACATTTGTGAAGTCGTTAGATCATGCAATATTTTAATCAGTGGTCATGAGTTGTCAGCTGATTTATATGTATTAGACATGAGTGATTTTGACATAATAATGAGAATAGATTTACTATTCACTTATCATGTGGTGGTGGATTTCTTTGAGAAGAGAGTTACTTTTCGTCCTTTAGAAGAGCCAAACTTTGAGTTTTAGGTTGAGAAAAATGGATAGTTGCGAAGCTCATCTCTTACATGAAAGCTAGCAAATTTTTAAAGAAAGAATGTGTAAGCTATCTAGCTTGGGTAAAAGAAATAGAGTAGGAAGAGATTTCAGTGAATTGTATTCTAGTTATTAAGGAGTATCCAGACGTATTTCTGAAGGATTTACTGGGCTTACCTCTAAACAGAGATTGAATTTTGTATTGAGTTACAACCAAGCATCGAACCAATCTCTATATTGCCTTATCGTATGGCTTTAGCTGAAATAAAAGAGTTGAAAGAGCAGTTGCAGGATTTGTTAGATAAAAAGTATATCATGCATAGTGTATCTTTGTGGAGAGCTCCAGTGCTATTTGTGAGAAAGAAAGATGGGAATAGATGATTTGTTTGATTAACTGCGAGGAGCTAAGTAGTTCTCTAAGATTGATTTGAGATCGGGGTACTATCAACTGCAGATAAAGAAGTCAGGCATTCCGAAGACGGCATTTAGAACTCGGTATGGGCACTATGAATTTTTGGTCATGCCATTTGGATTGACAAATGCTCTAGCTAATTTTATGGATATGATAAACTGGGCATTCAAACCTTTTCTAGATTAGTTTGTAATTGTGTTTATTGATGGCATTTTGGTGTACTATACTGGTCTAGAAAATCATAAGAAATACCTTGGACAAATGTTGCAGAGTCTACGAGAGAAAAAGCTATATGTTAAGTTCTCGAAGTATGAATTTTGGCTTCAAAGTGCTAGCTTTCCTAGGACACGTAATATCCAATGATAGGGTTTCCATTGACCCTAAGAAAGTAGAGGTTATTATGAATTGGCATACTCCGATGAAAGTTATGGAGATACGCAGCTTTCTGGGTATTATCGACAATTTTGCCACAGGATTCTCTACTTGGGTAGCACCATTAACCCAACTAACTCAGAATAATGCTAAGTATGAATGGTCAGAGAAGTGTGAAGAAAGTTTCAAGGAATTGAAGGATCGATTACTGCACACACTTATATTAGTTCTACTTTCGGGTACAGGTGGATTCTATGTTTATTGTGATACTTCTAAAGTTAGATTAGGTTTTTTTTGTATGCAACACAAGAACATTATTGCTTATGCCTTTAGAGAGTTGAAGAAATACGAAGAGAATTATCCATTCTATGATTTAGAAGTAGCAGCTATTGTGTTTGTATTGAAGATTTAGAGTCAGTACTTGTATAGTGAGAAGTTTGAGATTTATACGAATTATAAGAGCCTCAAGTACATCTTTGAGCAACGAGATTTGAACTTAAGGCAGAGAAGATAGATGGAGTTGCTTAAGGGTTATGACTATACTATCAATTATCACCCAGGAAAGTTAATAGGGTAGCTGATGAATTAAGCCGAAAATCTTCAGTTCAGCTAAGGTTTTTAGCAGAAATGCATATGAGATCTATCTTATAAGGTTAAGTTATGGAGTTGCAGAGAGAAGATTCAGAGATTGTTAAGATGCTGGGAAAAGTTGAACAAGGTGTGCTACCAAAGTTTTGACATGTCGAAGGTGTGTTGTGCTATAGTTCCTGACTAGTTATTCCCGATGTTAAAAATCTGAGAAGAGAGTTGTTGGCTCAAGCACACCAAGCAGTTTATAATATGCATCCGGGATCTACAAAATGTACCATAATTTGAGAGACAAATATTGGTGGAAAGATATGAAGAGGGACATTGAAATGTTAGTCTTTAAGTGTCTGACTTACAGTTGATTATGTGACGTGTCTGTTTGTGTGTATCTGAAATCTGATTATATTGATACGTGGTTCTTTGGTGACCATACTTGTCAAGTGTTACTTTCATATTTTGACTTTATATTGGCAATGCATGTGTATGATGTGACTGTGTGTTTGGTTAAATATATGTTACCTATAATAACTACTTGCTAAGTATTCTAAAATACTTACCCACTCCACGTGTGAAGAAGAAGTCTAGGTGTTGATTGGCGTCTCGAGAGTGTCTTTTGTCCGTTCTTCCAGTCTAACATATTGTCTTCATTCCTGATTACTTTTGAAGATCTCCAGATGGTACTTCTTCTTTGTAATCTAGGTCGCTTCATTGTACATATTGTGGTCATGGACTTATGACTAGAATTATGCCTATTTGTAATATATTGAGGTAAATTGTATTCACGCTCTAGATTAGATGTTTATTATGTGTGTTTATCGAGGCTTCCTAGATTATGGTATTCGTAGTAGGTAAGCATAGTCTAGCGCCGGTCAGTGATCCGAGTTTGGGTCGTGATAGGGAGAGACAAAGAGAAAATCGATACCCTATAGCCGTCCTCATTGTTCTCTCTTCTTCACTGAAAATTCCAACCTTAGATTTGTCCTCGTCGTTGGCATCCGACACCATCATTGGCATCAATATTCAGCCTTACCGTTTGCCGTCCTCATCACTTGTCTTCCGATGATGACAATAAAAGAGGGAGAGATGAAGAGAGAGAAAAAAAGAGGGAAAAAGTGAGGAATAAGAGTGTGCAAAAAAATATGTATAAAATGGTACAAGACAGTCTTGGACCATTTTGTACATAGAATCCGGTACTTTTTCAAACACTTCAAAAGAGTTCCATCTTCCAAACACATCCTTAGCTAAAGTAGAATCCATAAAAAATTAATAAACTAAGCTAGAGAACGACTAACCCAAAAGAACCAAAATGTTAATAACAACAATGGAAGGAGTGATTGGAAAACTAATAAAAACTAACCTACACCAACTAGAACCATGGAAGAGTGACCTTCACTTTTTACCGATAAGAGGAAATTTTAAAAAAAATCCCTAAAAGAAGGTTGATCCGTGGAAGGTAGAGGTAGGAAAGCTTCAATTTTTTGCAGAAACAAGGAGCCATGGAGGGGTTTTCCTTTGGTTTGGATCCACTCTCTCTAGTTTAATGAAAAAATCAGCCCAGCCCACTCTTCAGAATATGACTCCTAATTATAAACATATTTACTGAAAAATTCTGAAAATTAATTTAAGTTTTTTATATTCGAATTCCAGTTCAAATCCGAACTAATGGGCCAAGATTCTCATTCCAAAGTCAACGTTTCTGGGCCAATTGCAAGCCCAATAATATGGGCCATCGACCAACATTATGCCCAAATCGGAAACGGTTGTCTAGACTTTGTAAGTTGTAACCCTTTTCTTGCGGACTTTACAGTTGGAGGCTCTGGAACAGAGCTTGTCTTTACCTTTTCTTTGTAATATGTCATCAAAGGGTTATATATAACAATGACATATTACAAAGAACAAGCCTACGCAGAACTGAAGCACAACCGGAAAAAACTCAGTTCCAATGTTCTCTCTTCTTCTGGCATTTAAGAAAGGAAAACCAAAGGGTCAAAAGTCTGGTAGTACAAACTCCAATAATCCCACGTCAAGAAATAACCAAATCAACATTCATTTGAAAGGAAAACCAAGTCATTCCCAAATAACACACCCAAACCATCTTTTCACAACCGACAGGTAAATACATTACACAATCAAATAACTGCGTTGGACCCAAGTCTTATAAAATGACTTAAACATCAAAACATTCTTCTCACTCAAACCTGTTCCCAGATTCACGGCTTTCCTGAAGAAACAAATATGCAAACGATTAATAAGTTTCTCGGACCAAAGTAAAAAAAATATATCGCCCCAAATTTTAGATTTAACAAGTTTCCAATCATTTTTCAAATATACCATTCGTTACATCAGTGTCGCATATCATCAGTCCAATCACAGTGACAATAGTTTACACATCAAAGATATCAGATGAGCAAACCAACCCAAGTTCCAATTCTAAACCCCTTGCATGTTTCCACGATTAAGCCATCGTTGTCAGTATCCAGAACTGAGTTTCCAATTTCAGACACAATCAAATTCAAATTACAAATCTGAGATTCAGGTTCAAATACTTAGATTTCATCTCATAAAGATATTCACGACCTTTTGGTATATGACCGTCCATTAGCTAAAGCTTATGTTGCACTGCACATTATTCAGTTGCAAGACATTCATTCTCAATTTCTATCATCTGCATAACAGTCCTAAACAATCATAATTGTTGAGAACTCCAAATCACTATATATTCAAACCGGAGCTCTCCCACTTGAGAAGGCCAAGACATAGGGATAACTTACTCGGTTCGCCTAATTGGGTCCAGTTTGGGGTCTCCCTTTTCTTCTTGTAAATAAAAATTTGATATTCTTGCACCCATCGATTTTTCAAGGCTGTGAGCTTTCTAAAGCCTCCTCCTCCTGTATGGTGTTTGCCTCTTCCTCGGCGAGTCTCTGTGCACGAATTTAGTGGAGAGGCAAATAAAAAAAACTTCATTACACTCATAAGTCAAGTGGTGCTAAAATCAAGTTTCGATGCTTCTAAACAATTGCAAGCTTATCGTGTTGGATTAACTTGGGATTCCCGTGTTGGTTTTGATGAAAAGTTGAAATGATCTAATATTATTGTTTCAATGAAGCTACCAATTGCCAACCCTTCCATACTAATCCAGGTCTGATTTGCAGAATCACACTATTACGTATGCCATGTTACTTTCAGGAAAATGTTATGCTATAATTGAATTTATAGTTGCGTAAAATTATATAACACTTGTTCTCTAAATATGAAATTGGCACCGTTGTCCCGAGACATGTGAAACAATTGGTGAGGAAACTAAAGAAATAAATAGTGCTTGGGTTCAATATCTAACTCTGAAATTTTTTAATCATTACTTGGGAACAAGTAATTCGTTGATGCGTTTTACAAAACATTGAGAAATTGCCGATGATCAATACGTACCTTGTCGGCATATAGCTGGCGTATGGTGGTGTTGAGTTCACCCTTCCACCGAGTGTTGTCATTGTCTTCTGCCCACTTTAGCTCCACTTTTTTCAGCTTTGGGGCACTCAGATATCCACCAGAGAAGAACTTCATGCGGGGACAATCCTCCACTATGAGTTGAACCAACAAAGGGAACTTGAGAATTGAATTATGAGGGCAGAAGCTAATGATGCTTCCCAACTTACAGAGTCTAAGGATCTCCAGTTTGTAGAAACATATACTACCTTCTCCATCGATTACCTCATCCCAAGTAGCTGCTACCGCAGTCAACTTTCCGCAATCGGATACCGTCATCTCTCTAAGTTGCACGAGACTTGACATTGTTGAGAATGTAAATAAGCTTACTAAGCTTTGACAATTAATCACAGAAATGGTTGTTAAGTTTCCGAAGGATGCATATGGCGTAGCTAAATGAATCAAGCTCTTGCACGCGTCTAGTTGTACATATGTGAGATTATTTAGAATGCGGTCCAATTTAGACTGCGGGTTCCAAATATGCTCCAACTTATCAAGGTCATGCAGGAACAGGTGTTGTATCCTCGAGAGTGGCAGCGTCTCTTCCTCCTCATCAAGAATTTCGTAAGTGAAAAGCTCCACAAAATCACTACGGGCAACTTCAAGCTTTTCAAGATTTGGGAACCTTTCCAAGAAGTTTATCGGGAACTTTGCTGATTCGCCACAGAAACTATAAAATTCAACAGCTTTTAGTGTAGATGATAGTACACCACTCAACTCTAGTTTCTGTATCATCTGGAGCTGCTGGTTACTGAGAGACACCGACTCCAATTTGGTAAAGTCCTATAAACAACCCAAAGCACAAATTGAAATCTCTAACAATAAATAAATGCCGAAATTTGGTCATAACTTAAAAAGTCATTATTCTAGTCAATTGACTGTTAATGATGTGTCCAAGTGATGCAACGTTTTCCACTTTTTTAGGAGTTTGTTATGCTCTTTTCCTTAGTCAAATTCAGATGCTATGTTTTAGCTATGTTGTTGCCATGTTTTTTATTAGTGGTTAGCTGTCAAGTAGCGACGATGTTAGCGGCAGAACATGGGATCATGGGGAAAAGTTTCAGCTTTTATAGTTAGCTTCTCACTTGTATATAAATAAGTTTGCTCTTGAATAAAATTGTAGCCTTCCATCAATTATACAAAAGGAGTAGTGAAGATTTGAGATTATGATCAAATAGCAACACATCTGCTTAACAAATAAAAACTGCAGTCCATTGACTAACTAAATCAGACATAGAAGATCTGGTTAGATTCGTTCGGACAACCACATTTCTAAAATCTACTTGGTTCGTTTCTAACCAACCACTCTTCTCAGAGTTTGGTAACCACTCTCTGTAAATTTAGGTGAGAAGAAGTAAATGCTCTAAACCAACCTCTTTTTATTAAACTCATCTAGAGTATTTATAATAGAGAGTTACAAGAAGGAGGGAAAGTATAAGAGAAGACTGATAAGACAGCCAAGTAGTCGTTGCAGCTGCAACGGCTCTATCAAACATCCTAACTAACAAGGAAGTCTGATTTACATAGGAAGGAACAAGAAGAAGAACTAAACTAAGTTGACTAACAAACCAGCACACATAAACTTTAACTTGAACCAAGGATAGACAACAGCAGGAGATCACAGATCTCTGCAAGCAACTAAGAACAATCAGCACAAATTATTTAACACTCCCCCTCAAGTTGGTCTTGTACAAGTTGAAAAGACCCAACTTGTCTCTCAAGTAGTGAAACTGATTAGAGTGCAAAGCCTTGGTAAATATATCAACAATTTGTTCATTGCTGCATAAATAAGGAGTAGCAATAGTTTTATTCAAAACTTTCTCTCTAACATAGTGACAATCAACTTCAATATGCTTAGTTCTCTCATGAAAGACAGGGTTAGCAGCAATATATATAGCAGATTGGTTGTCACAATGCATTAGCATAGAATCATTGTGAGGAAATTCAAGCTCGGAGACAAGCTATTTTATCCAAACCAATTCATAAGCTGTAAGAGCCATAGCTCTATATTCAGCTTCTGCAGAGGATCTAGATACAACAGCTTGTTTCTTGCTTTTCCAAGTCACAAGATTTCCTCCAACAAAAGTGCAAAATACACTTGTGAATCTACTGCCAGGTGCACAAGCATAGCTGGCATCTGAAAAAGCTGTGATCTCCATATGACCAACTTTTCTCATCATCAAACCTAATTTAGGGCAAGATTTGAGATAGTGTAAGATCTTATCAGCAATTTGAACATGACTAGACCTTTGTTGATGCATAGCTTGGCTGATCAAGCTAACAGCGTATGATATTTCAGGTCTACTAATAGTCAAATTAAGCAATTTTTCAACTAATCTTTGAAAGCTATGAATACTGGAAATAAGTTCACCTTCAGTCAAAGAAAACTTAGTACCAAACTCAAGTGGAGTCATAGTAGGAGCTGACTCCAGCTCCTTGGTTTCCTCGAGTAAATCCATAACCCTTGTTCTGAATAAACAAATTCTATCCCAAGAAAATATCTAAGCTTACCAAGGTCTTTGATATCAAACTTCTTCTACAAGGATAGTTTGAGTTGCTCAATGCCTTCCAAGTTGCTTCCTGTAATCCACATACATGCAAATGACAACATCATCTCTAGAGCTTTCCATAGTGAACAACGTGTTGTCTGAGTAGCATTTTTTGAATCTAAGGGCCTACAACTCCTTGCTAAGCTTATGATACCAAGCCCTAAGTGACTGTTTTAACCCATAATGGCTTTTCTTAGTTTATAAACCTTACTAGAATTGACTAAATGATGGCCCTCTGGTGGTTCCATGAAGATTTCCTCCTCCAAGTCTCCTTGGAGGAAGGCATTCTTCACATCCAACTGGTAGAGAGGCCAATCATTGTTGGTTGCAGCAGAGATAAGCACTCTGATGGTGTTCATCTTGGCCACATGTGCATAAGTCTTTGTGTAATCAATTCTTGAGATCTGTGTAAATTCTCTGGCCACAAGTCTGGCCTTGTACCTTTCTATAGAGCCATCATTGTTAAATTTAACTTTAAACAACCACTTATAGCTTATAGCATTCTTTCCAGGAGGAAGATCAGCTGCTGTCCATGTTATGTTTCTTTCAATTGCTTCTAGTTCCTCCTTCATAACTCTTTTCCAAACTTCAGAGTTCTTAGCTTCTTCGTAGTTACAAGGTTCTCTTCTAGCTTCAATAGATGTTAGAAAGCACGTGTATGTATTGGAGATAGAGTAATAGGAGATGAACCTGTCCATAGGGTACATTCTGACATTCAAGATCTTGTAGTTGACAGGTTTCTTTATCCTTTGTGACCTTCTAACCCATTTGTCCTGTTCTAATGGGTTAATCTCAGAGATTTCCCCATCAGTTCTTTGACTTGTTGGTTCTTTTCCAAACCTTCCTCTTGGTACCTTTGAATTTCTGTGATAAGTGCGAGGTAAGAATTGAGGAGAGGGTCTGGAGATACCTGAGTTATAGGATTCAGCCTGCTGTAGGTCAGTTTCTAATTCAATGTTAGTCTGATCAAGTTCCTGGTGATCTTCAAAAGTGGGATCAGGTCCTGCAGAGCAGTCTGCAGATTGCTCTGCTGCATTCAAATCCTGATAAGAAACATGAATTCTGCTGATGTCTTGAGTTTCATTAGTCCTTGTCTCCCCCTGAAACTCATCAGAAGGATCAGCAAACAGTTTATAGGTATAAAATGCTTCAGATTCCACAAAAGTCACATCTTTCGTAAGATACTTTTGTTTAGTCTTGGGATTGAAGCACTTATACCCTTTAGTCACAGAGGAGTAACCCAAAAATATGCACTTTTCAGCTCTAGGGTCATGCTTATCTCTTTTGTTTCTCGTAATCAAAGCATAACACACACAGCCAAAAGTTTTGAGATGCTCAATGTTAATAGGTCTCTAAAATAATAGCTCAAGAGGGCATTTGAACTTTAAGTTCTTGCTTGGAGTTCTGTTAATTATATAACAGGATGTGAGCACGAGCAACCTCAAGAAGGTGCTTGTTTTTCCTCTCAGCAACCCCATTTTGTTGGGATGTGTAGGTGCAAGATTTTTTATGAATGATTCCCAAATCATTAAGCAGATTGGTCATGCTTAAATACTCTGTGCCATTATCAGATCTTAGGATCTTTATCTTCTTATTGAACTCGTTATTCACCATGATTCTGAAGTCATTGAATCTGTCCAAAACTTCAGTTTTATTCTTAAGAAGATAAATCCAAGTAGTTTTTGAAAAATGATCTATAAAAGTGACAAAGTATTTAAAACCATCATAAGAAAGATTGGGAGAAGTCCATAAATTAGTGTGAACTAACTCAAAAGCTTCAGTATATTTAGTAGAGGAACAAGGGAATACTTTTCTAGTTGCTTTTGCAAGCTTGCAACTAGTGCAACCATGAGTAGTGGTCAATTTACAATCCAAAAGTTTACTCAAAATAATGTCAGATGGGTGACCAAGCCTATAATGCCAAGTCTCTATGCTTCCTTGTGTGTATGCACTCAGAGCAACATCATCATTCTGAGTGGATGCAACTAAGGAATCTGACCCATCTAAGACATAAAGACCATTGCTCAACTTCCCTCTACCAATCAAACTACCTATTTTCATGTCCTGAAAAAGAACATGAGTAGGGTAAAAAATCACTCTACAACCTACGTCTTTAGTGATCTCACTAACAGACATAAGTTTAGTAGAGAGTTTGTCAATGAATAGCACTTTAGACAAGCAATTTGTATGGAGAAAATCAATTTTTTCCATGCCAGAAATAGCAAGTTTGTCTCCATTGGCAACAAAGACAGTGAAGTGTTGGGAATTTATCTTGTTCCACCCTTTGCTGAATTATGTCAGGGTCAGTAGTTGGTGGCCTGTAAATCTCAAGTTCATTCCACACAAGTTGGAATTCTCCAAGATGATCTATAAAGGGAAGATTTCCTTGCTTGCATTCAGCAAGTTGCTTCTTTAACTCATGAACCTTAAATAGGTTTTTTTGATTTCCATACATTCTCTTTAGAGCATCCCATAGGTTTTTTGACGTATTTGCATGAGCAAATATATTATAGACCTTGGGCTTTAGAGAGCTATGTATCAATCTTATAATCAAATGATCATTGGCTTCCCACACATAAAACTCATCACTCTCTTTATCTTCAAGAGCAGGGACTCTACCAGTGATGTAGCCCATCATATGCTTAGTGTTGAGGGTCATCCTGGCAATAGTGGCCCAAGACAAATAATTTTGTTGCCCATTGAGAAGAGTGGGGGTGAATTTTAGGTGTGTGCTGGTGTCACTCTCAAAGAAAGTGATCTTCTTTTTTGTGGTTGTTGTTTCTACAGGTGCAGCAGATTCTGCAGCTGGGGTTTCACCCATTTTATACGAGTGAGGAAGTTGTTTTGTGGAGGCTCTGATACCATGTAAATTTAGGTGAGAAGAAGTAAATGCTCTTAACCAACAACCTCTTTTTTTAAAACTCATCAAGAGTATTTATAGTAGAGTTACAAGGAGGGAAAGTACAAGAGAAGGCTGATAAGACAGCCAAGTAGCCGTTGCAGCTGCAATGGCTCTATCAGACATCCTAACTAACAAGGAAGTCTGATTTACATAGGAAGGAACAAGAAGAAGAAGAGCTAAACTAAGCTGACTAACAAACTAGCACACATAAACTTCAACTTGAACCTAGGATCAACAGCAGCAAGAGATCGCAGATCTCTGCAAACAACTAAGAACAATCAGCACAAATTATTTAACAATGTCTCCTCTCGAGAGCACAACCCTTTGCTCCCAAGAAGAAAAATTTGTCTTGCCATTGATGGTGGCTACCGAACTCTGACCTAGAACTAACCAACTTGACCTCTCTGAATGGAACCATTTTTAATAAACTTAAACAAAATACTCATACCAATCAAAAAGCATGCAACGAGTCTAGCGAGGACGGACGATGTCGAGTTGGAGATCAATGGAGAAATACTACTGCAAAATATGGAGATGGCTCAGGTTTGGCTAACCAATACCCTTCCTGAGGAAGAAGAGGTGTTTTTAAGGGCAACAGAAGAACAAAGAACAAATTGTTCATGAGTCTCCAACGACTAATTTTAAGGAAGGAGATGGGAAGGGTCCGTCAAAAGAGATTCATCAGGAGCCCAATGATGCGTACGAAGAATCGTTCCTTGCTAATGTGGACAAATCAGGTATAGCAAGACAATATATTAGCTTACTTGTCCAGTTTCAAGCTTTGCCTGCAGAGTTTATGGATCCAAACAAAGGGAGTAAATTCAAGGATTCTGCGTGTTGAAGTGGGTCTGATACGAGGGTGAGCAATGGCCCACAATAGCAATTGGATATGATACCATATAGAAATTTTTGGATCCTACCCAAAACTTTAAGATCTTGAGAAGGTAAATCATCCACAATTTTAAACCAGTTCACCACACTTGTAATTAGCAATGTGATAATTCCACGGTAAGTATATTAAGTGTTTGTGTTTACTGACCTAAGTCTAGCTTCTCTATTGTCACAAGAGCTTTAATTAGATTATGAATACCAAGTTATTCTAGAAATTCGAGGTGAAGTTAGATATGACAATGAATTTGCAAATACAGCATAAGTTAAAAGAAAAATACCTGCTCAAATGAAAATAATGGTCGAGACAGTGAAGATTGATGACCTCCTAATAGCCGTTCTTTTGGAACATGTGATGCTTTGTCAAGTTCGGACTTGAAGACCTCCAGTAAGGGACATCTAACAATAGCCACACGTTTTACTGCTGGCCAATCTATAACGTGTTGGCCCGGGTAAAAGCTACTCAACCTTGGAGCATCCCACAGCATAATTCGCTGCAAAGCGGAAAATACAAAGGTAGGATACACCTCTTGCTGGTGTGGTTCCTCGTTGTAAATGATCTGCTCCAAGCTTTCACAATTGCCCAACCAGAGCTCTTCAAATCTTGGAAGGTGTTGTGCTATCGAAGCTGTAAGAAAGCCATCCAAACTTGAACAGTTCCAAACATTTAAAATGCGCAGGTTTTGAAATGATAGGATTCCATGTGGGTCTCCGCGCCAAACATGCTTCAGATTTGGGAGGCTCCATACTTTCATATATGTGAGCATGCTAATTCTCTCATTTGGATACTTGCCCCTTTCATTTATCAAGCCGTGGAGATCGAACACCTCTTCTAGTGAATCACACTCCCCCATCCTCAGTGTTTCAAGTGTGTGGATTTTTTTAATCATAGAGGAGGAGAATAATTTGGTCAATCTTATGGCTTTCTCTACAAAGAGATACTTCAATTTGGAAAAGGAATCTTCGTGGAGCTCTTCATCCCATAACATTATCAAGCTGTCCATGTTAGAAACAGTCATCCGCTCCAAGTTGGGGAACATCGCCTACACAAACTTGAATGAATTAATGATGAGTCTGAGTCATCGCTAAATTATGTAAATATGGTTCGCAATTAATTGTGCGTTGTTCTTACTATGTACTTAATCATAACGCTTTTTCACTTGAATTGATACAATTTCTACTTCTAAGACAATATATATACACACACACACACATATTTATGCATGTATATGTATGCATGCATGCATTTAAATCCGGAGATGAGTGTGTGATAAACAAATATCCTACTATAATAATAAAGACAATTCCATTTTCCATGGTTATGGTTTGGACTTTGGCCTGTCGAGTGGAAATTTCTGATCTACCCTTTCAGTTAATTAGAAGAATAAGGTAGCAGATGGCCATGGGGGCGGCGGGAGGGTTGGCTCTGGCGGAGGGGTTTGATGCGTTGGAGGATAAGGTAGCAGATGGCGTGGCAGAGAGAGTGGAGTCCATCGTTTACGACAACTGCCGCGACGACTTTTGGGTTTTTTTTTGTGATTTAATTTTATGTTCATTGGTTTATGATTTTTCAGTTTTAAATTTTCTGAAAACATGTGTTTGCTAATTCAGATGATTAATAATTCTTTTATTAATGTGGCTTTGACGCTTCCGCCGAAAAAAATGGTTTGGACAATATGTTTAGCGGGTTTAAATAGAGCTATGAGAGTGTATATTTGCTAGTATTGATAAATCTAATTTTTCCAAAATTAAAAAAGTTATTGACTTGTAAATGTAAATGATAATTTTACTTTTAGAAAACTTTTTACTATATTATGGAAATAAATCAATTAGGGTGTGTTTTTTCATTATTATGTTAAAAGAATAATTATATTTACCATAATTTTTTCATTCTATTGACCATTATTAAATAGAATAGATTAGTAAAAAGAGTTTAAATACTATCACAAAACGTAGATTACCACCTTTTTTTGCAGTGAGATTACCACTATTATTATTATTATTATTATTATTATTATTATTATTATTATTATTAAATGAATACTGACCTTGTTATCAAAAAGTGATTGGTCGCTGGGTTGATGACTTGATGATTTGATGAATGTCTTCAATTTACGGCAATCCTCTATCCATAAGTGTTTCAAGTTTGGACACTCGATGAGGTCAGTAGTGCACACCGTTACCAGCAAATCAAGTTGCCGGAGAGTGAGAGACTCTAGCTTTGGTAAGCATATCTTCTCCTCCTCTCCATATTTCTCTCGGACAATTATCTCTTGCAACAGCTGGCAATTTTGAATCTCAAGACTTTGTAGCTGAACCAGACTATTCACCATTGAAACTGTAAATATATCTTTGATAAACTTGCATCCATCAATTTTTAAGGTGACAATGTTTCTAATGCAAGAGTCAAAGTTTGGAAGTCCACTATTCCACATCTTACGGATCTTGATTGAAACAACTTTCAGATGTTCTATATTCGGAAATACAATCTGCAATCAAAGTCAACAAACAAATAACACATCATCAATTAAGATAAATATTATGTAATTTATTTTTCTCTTTCATTAGAGAGTAGTGGACACATGGACATTTAATGATTATTTTAGGTACATAATTGGAAAAGTAAATTGTTCACTTACAAAAAACAGGGAGCAACGATTCAATCTATAAATTTAGTATTGAAAACAATAGAAGGAATAAACAAGAGACCACCTCAGACATTCTTGATCTCTAACGTTAGCGCGACTTTTTTTTCAAGTAGAAGAAAGGAACAAGTAAGCAACAACGTACCTTTTCACTAAAGAATGTCAGGGGGAGCGTGGACCTATTGTGTTGTGAATCTGAAGCAACTGCATCTTCTCTAGTTTCATGGATGATCAAGATATTATCCAAGCTAGGCAAGTGGTCTAGTGTCAACTTTCGCAGGCAGCTCAAACAAATCTTTTCATCTTCATCATTTGCTTCGTTGTCCTCGACGAATATTCCTTCCAGTTTCTCACAATATGTCACTTCAATATCTTCTAATTTTGAAAGATATCTGGCCACCGATAATGGGAATATATTGCACAGTTCATCACAACTTGATATTTTGATCTGCTTCAGGTTTACCAAAGACTCCTTCTTGAGTGGGCCATTGCATATCTTCTCCAAATGTTGAGCGTTGTCAATAACCAACGCCTCCAGGCGTGGGAAGGCAATGTAAGGACCCCTTTGCACAGAGTTTACTAGGTAGCGAACTTCATGAAAATTCTGCAGTTGGAGATTTTTCAAGCTATTGCCAAAGCCTTCCATATTCAATTCGGGAAGGTCGACATCTTTGACCCCAACTGCATTATCCAGGTGGAGATCATCGACTTTCTTCAACAACATATTCACCTTTTTTAGTACTCGGATGTTTGCATCAAGCTTCACCTTCAATGTAGCTGACACACCATCATTTCTTGACCAATCCCAGCAATCTCCGATAACTATGAAGAATCTTTTCAACTTGTCAGAGAACAAATTGTCTGGCAAGCTCGTCACATCGGTGATTCCTATCTCCAAAGTAGTCAACTTCTCCAACTTCTTCAGCTCAGCCAAGTCAGCATTTATTTGTTGACCATCACTTTTTTTTCTCAATCCCCATTGCGTGAAGCTATCTCCCATGTACAACTCTTCCAAATGAGCGAGGGATGACAGAATACCAGGTGAGATCTTCTTGAGTTCCATGCATCTCCTTAAATCTAAAAGTTGTAGGCGAGCCAACTTTCCAATTTCTTTTGGGAGATAAACAATGTTTGTACCCATCAAGCTCAGAATCTTTAACTGGATCATGTTTCCAATAACCCCAACATCTTCTACGATACAATAATCTAGACATAGGGTCTGAAGGCTCCGAAGACGTTGAAGTGAAGAAGGAAGTGGTGACAGGCGCATATATGAGAGATCCAATACTCTACATTCTTCAATTACATTAAAGAACATGTCACCTAGCGTACTTGGTGGCCGATAAAATAGGAATACCTTGAGATTGGGGCATTCAAGTGTAATGGGAAGATCAGGCAATTGGCAGTAGCGTAGAGAAATGTGAGTAAATTGTTCAAGTGCATGTTTGTCTGGCCATTCTACAAGCATAGAATAGTCTGCCGGAGAAAACACATGACTTGAGTACCCCCTAACAAAGCTATGAACAACATCATGCATTGTAAAAGAATCATTATTGTCACCTTTCAGCAACAAACAAGAACTCGTGAGGTCACCCAGCAACTTTAGCACTCTACTTCTTGTTGCTTTTACCGTCAAGCAGTCCTTGAAAAAACTTAAGCCCACCATATATTTGACAATATCCCCAATATCAATGTCGGACGGCTCCAAGAGACCGCAAAAAAGAAACAAAGACTTTTGGTCCGCACCGAGATGGTGACAACTCAACTCAAGTGCTGAGTAAGCTCGTGCTTGCATGTCGTCCCCGTTCTTTTTCAACCCTAATTCTAGATTCCGCAAAGCATCTTCCCACATGGCCAACGATTTATTCTTCAAGGCTGTTGCTACCGGCAGTAGCAGAATAGGCAAACCTCCACATGTCTTCACGATCTGAGTTGCTACATCATGGTGAACAAGATCATCTTCTGGTATGTCACCCACCATCTTCTGAAATAACTCCAATGCCTCATCATCCTTCAAGACATTGAGCGGAAAGCTTTTTTGCTTTTGCACTGCCATTTGAGAAACCAGGGATTCGTCCCTAGTAGTCACCAAAACAGTGCATCGATTTGTGTTGCCACCGATTGGAATGCCGACCTTCTTCAAGTCAATAGCATCCCACACATCGTCAAGTATCACCAAGACACTCGTTTCCTGCAGTAGCCTTTTGTGTAACAGAGCTGCTCTTAACTCAATCGAGTCGAGGGACTCCACTTCCTTCTTAATCTCAACCCACTCGGCAACTCTTTGCTGAATGGCCTTGACATCTGCTTTCGGGTGCACTTCAGTCGTAATCACGAGCTGAAAAACACCTTCTGCCTTCATCCGTTGGCCGACTTCTTTAGCAAGAGTAGTCTTCCCAACACCACCTAAACCCCACACCCCAATAAGGTCGGCGTCTCTGTCCCGCAAGGCCTCCAAGATGGAGTTGAGAGTCAACTCTCGAGATCCAAAAGCCTTGTAATCATCAGACGGCAACACTTGATGATGCAGTGGCACACGATAGCCAACCCGGTCAAACCTGTTGCCCTGCTCAGTCAGCCCTGGGAGGGCAGGAGCTTCCAACTTGGCCCGCTTGCTCAACTTGTAGCGGTTCTTGAAAGCTGGGAGGCGTCCGGCACAGCAAGTCTTGTTGGCCATGTCGTCATCTGTGAGGATGTTGTCAACCCTGAGGATGGCTTCGTCGGCGCGTGTAATCCAAGTGAGAACGTCGTCTTCAATCTCCTCAAGAACCCTTGTAGCCTGGTCCACCATACGGGTCACCCTAGATTTGGAATTTTGGAGGTCACGAAGATTATCTCTGAGGTTGGTCATGTTGTCGCGGTAGTCAAGCACATAGCGGAATTGCTGCAAAGTTCCATCCACTACAGCAGTTGTCGCCCTGTCGGCAAGCGATGTCCCCACAGAAGCAGCAATCTCCATCTTCAATATATGCAATCACCAAAGTATCATAGCAAAAGCCTCCCTCTCTCTTTTTTGATTTTTTGTGAATGAAATTCGGAACAGGGAATAAGTAGAAGCAATTAATCAAAAAGCTGAGAAGAAGAAGAAGAAGAAGAAGAAGGAGGAGGTGGTGAAGTATTGAATTCACACTTGAAAGAGAGAGAAAAAGATTGGGATGTTTTTAATAAAGAAACAGAAATGAGAAGAGATGGTGAACATGGAACATATTATTTCAAAGGGCATCTATAACAGTAAATATCTTGGACCATTATAATAACACTGAATTTCAATAAAGTCGTAGCATGTATTTTCACCCAAAAAAAAGTCGTAGCGTGTAAATGGCAGACTTCTTTCGTTTGGCGTGGAGTGTAACTTGCTAAAAATTCTAACTTACAGGCAAATGAAAAAAGGAACCGCTAAAATGTTGCTGCTATATGGTTGTGATAAATTCATAGATCTATAAAGTTTTGTATTATGATGGTCAGAAAAATTAGTCGAATCAATTTTTGGAAAAGAGAACTAAAATGTATTGGCGAATTTCAAAATGTGAATGACATTATCATATTTCGCGGACATTTTTTCCGAGTGCCAGCTTTTAAAAAATTTTGTGATTGTCCTCCATCGGCGACGTTAGCATGACACTGCCAACCAGCTAATTAAAAAAAATTATTTATATACAATTAATATCTTATGCTCAAAACTAGTTTATTGGGAAATCTATACTCTTTAAAATATGAAAAATAATAAATTATGAAGATAGATAATAAAAAATGGCTCACTCGTATTGGAAATAAATGCGCACGGTAAAACGCGTTGGCATGGGCATATCATTGACATTTGACTACAAGTGGCCAACTGGGCTTAGTATAAACAAACAATTTACTCTTTTTTTAAGAGCCAGCTGCCAGCTTAAAGACATTTTTAATGTCCGTGGGCTACCAGCCCACACCTTTTGTTAGTTTTAACAGTTGTTCATAGAAATGTCAAGAATGGCAGCTGTAAGAGAGAAGCCTAATGATCATTTAATGTCACCTGGCAAGGATATTAGAACATGGGGGGCGAAGAAATAGATCAGATCGTTAAGGCAACCTAGTGGAGGGCGTGACTAGGGGTAAGATGGCAGACCCGACCGGACTGAAAAAAACCGGACCTAGACATAAATCTCAAACTGGGCCGGAATGGTATTCAATCTGGTTTGAAACCGGAATCGCATCAATGGTCTGGTTTAAACCGGAAAATCGTAAACCAGCTGGGCATGGGCTTTCTAAATCCAAACTACACCTACCAAAACACCTCTTATCTTGCTTTCAAAAAATAAAAAACCTCTTATCTCTCTCATTTCTCATCTTCGTAAAAAACCAACAACTAATTTCCAGCGAGACTCTTTCTAAATCCAAAAGAGAGGAAAAAATGCACTAACTAGGAATACGACTTGATTAAACTAATAAGTCTTAAATCTACGGTTACAAGCTTAAATTCTTAATAAATATACTAGTTCAAAAAAACCCCAATTTTTAAACCCTGATTTAGAATACTGAATGCCTAAATCATTCGAATTACTAGTGCAAACCATTTGATCATAACAATTTAAACCATTCGAATTACTAGTGCAAACTATTCGAACTACTACTGCAAATCATTTGATCATTATAGTGTAAACCATTCGAACTACTAGTAGTGTAAACCATTCGAACTACTAGTGTAAACGATTTGATCGTAATAGTATAAATCATTCCAACTATTAGTACATACCATTTGATCATAATAGTATAAACCATTCGAACTACTAGTGCAAAGTGCAAACTATTTGACCGTAATAGTATAAACCATTCGAACGAATAGTACAAACTATTTAATCATAAAAGTGTAAACCATTCAAACTACTAGTGCAAAGTGCAAACTATTTGACCGTAATAGTATAAACCATTCGAACGATTAGTACAAACTATTTAATCATAACAGTGTAAACCATTCGAACTAAAAGAACAAATCATTCAAACTACCGGTGCAAACTATATAACTTGAATTAAACAGATTTTTTTTAACAATTTTATTTTATACAAAAAATTATTAAGGGGAAAACTTAAGGGACACAAAATTCAAAATAAAGTATTTAATTTGGTAAAAAGACGACCAGATGGGAGGTCGAGCACCCCTAGCGCATTGAAAGTGAGGCCAGTACGAGAGAGTGGAGAGACTGAGGCTACGCCCAGAAGAGGAAACTGATGATCAGAGACAAGGAGGTATAGGCAGAGTAGATTGATATGAGGTGGCCAAGATGGATCCGAAGACTAGTTGTCGAAGAACAGTCGACCGATAGTGAGATCTAAATAAACTAGGTTGTCCAAGTATCGATCTCAGGCAAGACGAGGCAAGGTCAGTCGACGGGAGTCTTGGAACGTGGAGTCGCTGGTAGACTCAAGGCCAGAGAGGGATAAAAAAAATTATAAGGGAAACATGGACGAACTCCCTAATAGATTTTGGTCAACAAGATTTAATTTTGTACATGGAATCCATTAGGGATAGAGGACACTTATCATGTATTCGATAGTGTAGTCGTCTACTTGGGTGTACATATTGATTTTTATAAATATCTCCATTTACCAAAAAAAAAAATACCTACAAGCATAATACCACATACCGAGAAGAGTCGGTCTAGTTTTGATTCACTAATTCTTAAGTCAATGTTAACGCTATAGCTATGACTTCGTTCTTTTCCTCTATCTTGAAAGTCTTCCCATGATGAAACGTTATATTCTATTTTTTTAATGATTATTATATTCGAGTAGAGTAGCATAGTTCTCTCTTTTAATTTACTGTATGTTGGAGGAGGTTATACTAACTCAAGTTTTGTCCTATATTGGAGGGAGATTAGTTATACTATCCCATGTGCAGGAATGCCTTCCAGAAAACCCTAAGATTTGTTCTATGTCAATGGAATATATCCACCTTGCATATGTAAATATACGAAACTATGTTTTATATCTTATACTCAAAATTAATTCTTCCAACACTAATACTCTTCAAAACCTGAAAATTAAGAAAATTGATATGTAAATTATGATAAACTACAGGGACAAATATGTATCTTGCTCTAACACTAATAATAATAATTATAATAATAATAATAATAATAATAATAATAAAACCTTGTAATAAGAAGTGGCAATAAATATTTTATGGTCCACATGGCCTTGCACATCTTGTCATCTTGAGCAAAGAGCATATTCCAAATTTAAATATTGGTCATTTGGTCTCACTCCGACTGGCAAATAAATGCGTAGGCATGGGTGGGTTAATTAACAAACAGACTCCTCTTTTATTAAGAGGCAGTCAACTTCACACATTTTTTTATGACTGTTAAAAATTACACTTTTTTATTTTTTTTGGTTTTAACAGTTGTTCATCTGAAAGTCAACGGAGTACTTGATAGAGAAGTCTAGTTGATGTTATTAAATGTCCGGTAGCTAGGACTAGGACTAGGAAGAGAACGTGGGAAGCAAAAAGAAAAACAACGAAAGGTCAACCACTCTCATTTTTTTTTTGTCGGAAGGGGGGGCCGAGCCCCAAATAAATAGATGCACGTCAAGTTTGTACAACAGAATCGCTACTATCAACCACTCTCATCTTGTCATAAGAAATTAACAAATCTAATTTGGAAGCTTGGGCCATGAGGCCCAAACTAATGGGTCAAAAGTTCCATTTCAAAGTTCACGTTTCTGGCCTAATTGGAATCCCAATTATATGGGCCAAGCACTCTCCTAGAACAGCAGACATCAGATAGTGCCTCGTAATCAAATTTCATCTTGAACTAATTGGTTGGTTTCACACAGATCTTAGTCGACCCCTGAAGACAGGAATGCTTAATGTGAACATTCTATGCTGTGAGAATTGTTACACCAATTTAGCAAGATTATAGATCATGACAGGAGCTAATAATGTAGCATTTTAACAGCCCCCAAAAATCACACAATCAGATAAAATTATAGTGAAGAGAAAAGAGCTGAGATTAAAAGTCTGACCTCAACAATATAAGATGCATCCACCAATACGGTAAAAGAATAGACAAAACGTCAGACTGGAGGCGAGATCATTTGCTGCAACCAAATCTCGTACAACTTTTTGGTCAAAGCACCTCAAGCTTCCCTGCCAAGTAGTTCACTCCAGTCTATATGGAAGGACAAAAAGATAAATCAATAGTTGATTATAAGCTAAACTACCTGGGTGCTGACTGCTTCTAAAGGAATTAATATGCTCCAAAGCCCCAGTGAGGAATAAAATTTGGTCTCAGAATTTCCATATCTATGACAAATTAGTGAAAAGCATAGCAAAATAAGCCTCCAAGGTACTAGTGCTTGATAAACAAGCTTATTATGTAAAATAAGACTCGAATACTGAACATATCAAAACAATGGCATGAAAAGTAGGAAAGAAATCAATGGTTCAAAGCAACACAATTGGTGATATTTCACAAAGCCGTAAAAGTTATTTCTTGATGAGACATTATCAAACACAGGTAAAGAGCAAACAATAGAAAAGAGAGTTGAAGTAATGCCAAAGTTTAGCCTCTGAAAAATCTAGGCCAGTGATACATTCAGAATGCATTTCTTGTGTCTAATCATTATCCACCAAGATTTCATGATTCCTAAAAAGAGGTGATGGAGACAGAGGTGAGACTTTCCTCAAAAAAAAAAGACTGAGGTGAGAGTAGTTACCAAATCGAAGATGGCCTGAGCTTATTTCTTTAAAGTGGAGACATTTGCATGAGCTAGTTCTGTCTGTTCTTTATAAATCTGAGAAGGAAGACTGTACATCAGAAACAAAATTCCCACAGAAAGAATGAGAGAGAGAGAGAGAGGCTGTCATGTTGATACCTTCTGAAGACCTACATCTTCATTATCTTGATCATTGAGTAGTGGAATATCTGGACCGATCAAGTGACTGCATACGAGAACATGCAGTCTAGTGAATAACCAAGCAGATGAGGAAAAGGAAAAGAACATAGAATCTCTCTAAGTTTCATTTCAGTGTGAAATTGTCATCTCCAAATGTTTGTCTTCTGTCCTCTCAAAAGCTTCCGATGATTCAATCCTAAGAACTGCCATGATAAGCTTGAACGATACAGAATGGCACGCACCATTTGATAATTGTTTAACCATCAATATAACATTTAAGACTTGAGACACTCTCCGAATTCAGTCAGTTATCTCAGAGCTTACCCCCACCCCATGCATGTAAGTGCTTGCAACTCACAGACAACTCCGAAGTTACCACAAAACTAGAGCTAATAAACCCAACTTCGATTTGGATAATATTGAGAATACCAGACAGACAGTGTATCAAATTTTCACATCCGGAGATCAGTATCCCATCCGGGGAGGTTAGGGTTCAAAATGTATGACTTCACGCTACTAATTACACAGCTCAAAACTGAAATTTGGTTAAGAATGTTGATTCCGACGATGACATCTAACCTCCGCAACGCAACTACACAAAGAGACGCACCGAAACGACACCGCAACGAATCTCGGGAGCCGGCTTCCCTTCCTCTAAGGCC
Source organism: Hypericum perforatum (assembly GCA_012979155.1). Lineage (NCBI taxonomy): Eukaryota > Viridiplantae > Streptophyta > Magnoliopsida > Malpighiales > Hypericaceae > Hypericum > Hypericum perforatum. Next base: position 68,175 of record SOPF01027312.1, on the reverse strand, counting down.
CGCTGCTTCAGCAGCTCCGCTCCACATCCTCCGTCGTCGTCGATCTCAGAGAGGGAGGGGGACCTAGGTTTTCAGGCGGGGATCCATGGGCTCCCGCCCACATGTTTCCCAGCACAAACACGGCCCATTGGAAAAGCCCCGATAATAATATACATAATTCTCGAGTATCATTAAATCAACATAGGAACAATTGTAATTAAAATGAAAAAACTGTATATATATATATATATATATATATATATATATATATATATATATA
>SOPF01027312.1:0-67906 GCA_012979155.1 Hypericum perforatum | reverse complement strand
TATATATATATATATATATATATATATATATATATATATATATATAACAAGCAAGAAATTTTAAAACCATTTCTAATTCTCGAGTTGTTGTTTGCAATTCATTAACTCTACAAGTACTAAAGTGAAATTTCACCTCGTTCTAGTACAAATTTGAAATTATTCTAAGCCAAGCTCGATTATCTCTCATGATGCTTGCCCATAGGAAGCATCGTCTATTTTGAAGAGACTGCTGCTAATTAACATTGGGATGGATAATCACGGAGGAATAAATGCGCACGAATACCTAACCTATATGTGAGTTTCTTCAAGAAATAACCAAATCAAGTCACGAATATTGCATTCATTTGAAATGGAAAATCATGTCATTAGCAAATAATATACTCAAACCCGAGTTCCAACCTTCTCGAGAGGTAAGAACATTACAAATTCAAATAGTTGCGTTGTACCAAAGTCTGACTTGAACATTGACACGTTCTTCTCACTCTGACTTTGTGCGACTGCCTGAAGTGAATACAAAATAAATACACAGGTTAAAGTTGAACTCTGGTTTAGAATGTTGTTTCCTAAATAGAGAAATAACAACCTCAGAAAGATTTGAGTTATACTCGGAATCCGATTTCAGTGGAATCGTGATGCTGCAACAGAAAACAATTGAGGTTACTGGTTCCACGCATAGCTCGTAAACCAGCAACAAAACGGACATGAAAATCAAACGGTAACTTCAAGAACCTCCGACGACACGTTTTTCTCCTACAAATGCAACACAAAGAATTGACAACTCACTCGCAGTCAATACGATCTGTTGGATCCTTGATTCGTACGAGGAGTGGAACCTCGTACCTGACTATCTCTGTTGCCGCCTCCGAGGGAGCAGTTCCACGTCCTCCGTCGTCGATATCTTATACTCCTCGCTCCCCCGAAACAATGACGCCCCACTGTCCTTGGTTCTTTTTCCCTTTTCGCTTTTGATGAAACTTGGGGATTTTATTTGTAGAGGGAGACCGAGGAAGAGGAAGGGGAAAGGTTTTTTTTTTTCCAGTAACGTAGACGTAGCTTGTCCTCTTGACTAGGATATCCATGTTCTGATAGAGTTAAGAGAAAGAGACTATATCTCTTAATTATTAGGACGCAAACTTCTTTAGAAATGCACTAGGTATGAAGTTCTTTTCCCTCTGGAAGTTCATGAATCACGAAAGATAACTCCATCTGATTTATACAAGTCCAAATTCTATTCAAGCACAAAGAAGCACAAGGCTTTGATCATTATAATGTTCCCTGATTCTGAAATATTGTTGGACTATGCCTACAATGACAATCATTCAGAGCTCATAGAGACATCATTGGCGAGCGGGAATCCAAACAGAGGACTCCTCAGTCGATGCTTCTTCAATTTTCTTCGTCTCAGATTCCGTCCCCTGCAGAGCGTAATTCATCAGTTAGAAACCCACAAACATGATTGATTTTTTCAGTGCCTGGTCCCTGACAAACTAAAGGTTGGATGTTGGATCTATAAAAGAGATGGAGAATATTGCACGTACCAATGCTGGTTGTGTAAGAAGAACGCGTCTGTAGCCACCTTTTTCCCATCATCGTTGCGGTTCCAATGGTACAAAGCATGTGTTTTGTTCATTATCTCCAAGGTAGAGTGCCCGTAACTGGCTTCTCTAAATGCAGAATAATCTGGCTGTGGATCTCTAAACCTGCAAAACCCAAAGATCATACAACTGTAATGTCACATCGATGTGGTTTTGCTAACTAAATACAGATCAAATTGCATGTCCTTAGTTCTGGGGTATGATTGAAAAGACCACTAATTGTTTTACCTTGAAGCAAGACCTTCTTGATTTCCGCCATCTCCAACTGTAATGTAAACAGGAGCAGATTTGTCCGCTACAGGATAACGTTCACCTTCAGAGATGTTGTAATGTATATTTGACACCCGATACTGGTATTTTTGAGAAATAAAAAATGAAAAATAATCATTAGGAAGTATATGTAAGCATGGAAAACTGAAAATATCAAACAAATTGACAGCTGGAGTAAATATCATAATTTGTCCTTGAACAGAAAAATTGGAGAAAATGTGACTATACCGATCTTTCATACGCATGGACATGGCCAGCAAAGATTACATCAACTTTATGCTTGATGAACCACTTCTCAAAAGCAGCTCGCATACTTTCCCCTTCCATGAAATGTGCCTCATTTGTGTTGTACAACGGCACATGCATCAGAACAATGAGCCAAGGGGTCTTCTCCCTGTCGACCCTTTTTAGTTCCTCTCGGAGCCATACCCACTGAGGCGTGTATTTCACTGCTCACAAATTAGACCAATCTTTTTACCCACTTGTTATGCATCCCAGTATTGCAAATAACAGTGTGAAGTATAGTTTCTCGTGTTACTGCTGGAATAACACTTACCAAATGGAGAATAGCTGGACAGGACAATTATATGAGCAGATGCACGTCTAACAGCATACCAGAGAGGACTGCTGCTTTCGGAAGCCAGGTGTGCGGTAGGGTACCGGTAAAGGAAATTTTTGAATGGTACAACTTCACCCTATACAATGAATGCAGGCAATAGCAATGCATTAGTCTTGGCATCAGTTCCATGAGGTCAATAGTACTTAGAACCAAAAAAAACTTACGAAGCTCAACAGAAAATATAAATGCAAAGTTCAGTTATTTTTCATATCATATTTGATGCACTCGCCCTCTTCATTAAAGTACAATATTGAAAAGAAGTAAAATAAATCTCTTTGGGATAAACAAACTCAAGGGAAGACCCAAAATACTAGCAACTGCCATTTACCATGTAGGGCATGTACTCTATTTCATGGTTTCCAGCAGACCAAATCCAAGGCTGATAAGCCGCACTTCGTTCCACGAAGCGACCCCACGTATCCCACCTTGTCCCGACATCATTATACTGATATCTGTCTGCATAAGACAGATCTCCAACAAACAATACAGTATCTGCTCCACTCTGCATATAGTGCTCAAGCGTAGACAGAGAATTGAAGGTCTGGCCTAAGTCACCTGGAAGGAGTTGAGAGCGACTTTTAATGGTCTAGAAATCCACATGTTCAAGATCAGGACATCAGCCCAGATGCAATGGTACAATGGTAAGATATTCACATGTTTAGTGCCTTGCTTTGAACATAACTTAAGACTCACCAATTATTCCAAATTTGTATGGTGCATTAGGACCAATCGCTGGAGGTGTTTTGAACCAAAATTCTCGAGAAGAATCGCCGCTGCCAATTTTGTAATAGTACTTGGTGCTATGCTACATCAGAAGAAAACAAATCATCGGTCATGGAAGTAAGAAATGAAGGTGAAAGTTGAAAGGTCAAAAACAGTATATGGAGTTATTGCTGGATGTGAAGAAGAGGAAAAGCAATTCAAGAAATCCAAATTGCTTAATGTAGGAAGATGGATCACCTCAAGTCCATCAACGAGACACTGATGAATGTATCCAGATTTGTACTTGTAGAAAGTATAGTTTGTCGCAGACCCTTCTGCACTAAACTCGTACTTCCCTTTTAATGTTCCGTAAATAACCTTGCTTTCTCCGGCTTCATTAGGTGTTACCCATGAGATAATTACTGCCTTTCCATCGTAGTCGCCTTGAGTAATATGTACCTACATTACAGGGAATAAGAAAGGGAGGTTCGGCAGCAAGAAAGGGGAAAGGAAATAAGCAATGTGAGAAAAACAAATGCAACTACCACCAAGCCAAGCGGCTAAATAGCCCCGACATTTAAACAACAGACTTACACATTAGCTTATCAACATGCATAAAAAAATAAAAGAATTCACCAATCCATAATCGAAGATACATATGATGGAGCAGAGGCGTGCATATACAATGTAAACAGATTAAACTGCTTACTTGTTGCGGTGCATTATGGCCCTTTGGAACTGCAAAAGCATCATTATCAAGAGGGATATCAATCGATGGCCACTCTGACCGAATAAAAGTACTTGTGATCCCCGCCTTCCCAAGACATACAAGGCTTGCAATGAAAAGGGCCACGAATATAAATTGGTGCAGCAAGGACTGCATCTTGTTAAACTCTGGCATGATTATATAAATCAGCCAAATAAATCACCTGAATTTCAAAGAAAAACTTCAACATGTAAACGTCATACGCCCTTATAAGTTCACATTATCAGCTTCAAGGAGCTGGATATTCTATTTAGGCATTGGCAACCCAATCATACAAACACTAGTTTAAACATCGAGAGAGCAACATCAGAAATTATAAGAACAAAAGTCGAACACTTCACATGCAACCTCTCTAACCAAACATGTGAACGCACCAACGTCAACCCTTTCCCATAGCCGAAGCAAACAAATTACGACCAGACTTCGCACCATAAGGATTTGCATCCTTTCCGCTTCTCTATAAGACATAAGATACAGATGCAATGCTTTCCTTAGACAGTTCAGTCCAGTGGTGGGAAATTTTCATTCTTTTCTTCTTCTATGACATGAACCAATCAAACAGTAATAAACCTTCAAAATATCAAATACCAGGAGTAACCCAATTCTCCAAATTCAACAACTTTCCCAAAGATCCGGCCTTTTTCTTCAAACCAGCAAGAAGAACTGCCATTAGAGTGTTCTTACATTGCCTCTACTTGATGTCCAAACAACAACTCCCAATACCAACCATAACCCATCAAACAAGAAGACCAGAGAATCATAACGAGGAGGATCAAATAAGGGAGATTACCTTAAAACATTTGCAAGAGGGAGAAGGAAGGCGGGGGAGGAAGATCCGTGGAGGATGGTTGGTAGTTAAAACTTAAAAGAATTGGAATATACGACTCTATATATATATGCGATAAAAAGAAATATATTAAAGAGACAAGACAATAAATAATTGGGTTTTTAGATTAGAAGTTGTTTAAACTTAATCGAATAATCGAATAGGAAAGCTATCTTATCTAATATAGTCTATCTAGTGGTGAAGTGGCGTTAAAGCGTGGCAGTTGGGATTCCAATTTCCAGGTGGCTGGCGTGGCGTGGCGTGGCGTGGCGTAGTTTGAGAGACAAGATATGTATTTGTCGTCTACTTCATTCATTTCTTTGATTACCTTTCCAACTTTGGAATTTGATTTTTGGAACGGGAATCCTGTGACTGACAATCATTTTTTAAGAATTTCAACATCCACTGATCCCATTTTGAGAAATTTTTTAGTGATCGTACTTAACGAATGATATTCGTAAAATAAAATTTGATTGAATACAAATTTATTATCGATTCTCGCCACAAACTAAAATTACTTAAAATCAAATTGGGTTCTCAAACTCGAGTACAAAGAAATTAAAAAAAAAAGAGAATATTTTAGCGAGATTAGTTATGATATCACTTGAAGTCCCGTGTGTTTAGATTTAAATGTATGGATAGACGGGATAATCCTAAATACGATGTCTGATTAGAATTTTGTAAAAAGTATGTTGATGGGAATCGAGGAGCATGGAGATCTGCCCTGGGACAGCGTCACGGGTGTTTCGGCAGAATATTGTGACATAAAAAATATGGAAGCCCATAAATATTGTCAGACTAAAATATGGAAGCCTATATCAAAAGGGGTTTAGAAAAGATTCGCTGCTTCATGTTATTGGCATATTTGTAGCCCACCCTAACAATACATCGGCCCTAACAATACATCGGCCCATCAACAAGTTTGTATTTCTTATCGGAAATTTATTGTTTTAACTTTTAAGGTAAAGCTTATTAACATTACTATTTACGCTTACAAACAGCGGAATATTCTCATCAATAGAGGTTGCTATTCTGGTCATAATTCTATCTTAGAAATTTCTGTAGGAAAAAATCTCGATAGAAAATAAATATATTGATAAGAAAAGATGCTATCTTGATGTTCTATCCGATTTTTTGTTTCTTGCATTATTATTCACCCACGTTACGTATGACAAAAAAAATAATATAGAGCAGTGAAAATCTCACCTTGATCCTACTGGATGGGTCTAAGATGAAAAATCGTTTTATTTACGTTATTCATATTAATTCGAAACTATTTGAGACATGCTAATAATATAATGGGATTTCAAAAAAAGAAACATATTAATTCTCCAAACAGAAAAAAAAAAATCACATCATCCGAATAAAAGATTTGGCTTGATCTGCGTGTTGTGGTGTGGATATCCGATTGGTTGCCTGTCGTACCTCACCTAGTTATTTTTTTTTTTAATGGTCACCCAGTCCCTCTGTGTTCATATCGTCAAGTACCACAATTGGAAACAGAAACAGCTCCATTAGAAGAAATAAATGATAATGACATTCTAACAAATTATAATAATATGTTGTTTGCAGTCACCAAGGTAAGTCCGGTAAATTCCACACACACAAAAAAAAGTAAGTCCGGTAATTTTATCTCTCTAGAAAAAAGAAAGTTATAATTTCAATTTTCAATTGTCATTACGAACAAATAAAATCATTGTCTGTTTAGCATAGTTTTCAATACCGTTCCAGAGGTCATGCCGGTTTTGCCCGGAATTCGGTAATATCGGTATTACCGGTTGTACCGGTGGTAGAACCAAAATTTTTTTTGACATAATTTCACCATATAGATATACATTTCATATTATTTCTCTTAAAATTTCATAAAAATCAAACGATCTAAATATTATTACATAAAATTACTTGATCTTCTAGTAATTCAAATTAGGTAATTACTTGATTACTTGATTTTCTTGACAATTTTTAAATCATGTGTGCATGTATTAATTACTTACCACCAAATCATTGATACGAAATTAAGTCGGCGTTGTTAACTGAGCTCAGACCTTAATAAGTTACTTTTTATTAACACTTTGAATAAATTTTTATGTCTTGGGCTTTTAAGTGGAAGCCCGTGAAGTGTGTCATCAATGGCCAATAGCATTATCAATATTCCCACATCGGAAACATCATGGATCGCAACTCGGTAAAGGAGATATAAATAATCCCGGCGAGAAAATTTCACCTGTGTCGTGGGTTTTTTGGTTATACCGGAAATTTCCGGATTAACCATACCACAATTTCGGTTGGTTGAACCGGAAATTGTCCGGTAGAACCAAACCCCGGTCGTACGTGATTTCGTATGCCGCTCTTTCTTCCGAAACGCGGTTCAACCGGTTGAACCACTGGTTGAACCGCGAAATTGAAAACTATGCTGTTTAGTGAATGTTCTCTTGTCTGCATCACGTGGGGCCCGTGGCTGAAGCTTCGTGGCAAATCCGACAGAAACACGGCATCTATTTACTCTTTCGTCTTTCTTTTTCCTTCTAGAAATTGATTGTTTATTGGTTTCGTTTTTAGTTTCTTCTATAAAAAAAAATATCATTTATTGTGGATTTCCTTTACGACTCGTCGTATTCACTCCATGTGTTTCTTTCTTAGCTTTTTGTCCATTTTGTTTTCAGTTTTCAATACATTTACCATGCTTGCACTGGTGAATTCGTCGAAATATATTGTTCGAATTCAAATTCATCCTAATTCATGCACGTGGAGCATTTTTACAAATTTCAAATGCAGTAATCATAATTTACAAAATTTTCATTAGTTTGTCAGATTTGGCTTTATAATTGAGCATGATGACTTCTATTTTGTCCGATAAGCTCAATAAAAACGTTAGCGATTTATTTTAAGAAATGTTTTGCTAGTGTAACTTCATAATTAACTGTTCTGTATATTTTAAGCCATATCTAACTTTCAATTCGTTGACCACATGGCGCATCATCTCTCAATCTAAATGTACTAAATCCTTGTTGCATGCTTATTATAAATTAAAGAAGTTGATGCTGGCTATAGACGCGGAAACCGCAATCTTCTATGGCGCGTCCCTCGGAGCAAATATATAACAACGTAATCTTATTAAACTAATAACTCTACTTTCAGATGGTTGACCAACTTTTCTCATCAAGAATGACCCAAGAGAATTGCAAAATGGATCGAATTATTGGAATAAAAAACATGCCGGTGTCAACCATGTGAATTAGTGAGGCTTTATTTTAAGTGTGACAATTTCATTTTCGAATACGGAAAACCTGATTATTCATAATGTCACGTTGTTTTAGTCATGCTTGGTGGTCAAAAGACATTATGTATATATATTTAAACAAAGCCAAAAATGGCCGTCACTCCCAACTACCTCTTTTTTTTAGGGAAACTTTATCATTCTGCACCTAATTTAATTTATATATTGCCCGATAGTCCACGTTTTTCTGGCCCTCGAGTTTTCCCTAGTCGCAATTTTCGTGGTCAACTTTTTCTTTGATCCCGGAAGTGTTGTAACGTACGTTCAAGAGTCTAGGGTTATTGTCGCTACATGCAGTTAATGATTAATCACGTCTATTTACGTGCGCCCATAATCAAAATCACATTGGGACGCATAAGAAATTGATTTTTTTAAAATTTAAATTGACTAATACAAATTTAGATCACATTAAATATTTTAAAACTGATAAAATTATTACAACAAATATTTAACTTATATTATATATTATAAATTAACCAAAATTCTCGAACTTGAACTATTGAAAATTTAGTAACGTTAAAAATTTGTTGTGAAATTTATTTCTTCGAATTTATTGGTATTCAGAGATATTAAAAAAAGCTAAATATTATGTTCTTACATGTTAATTTTTTTAAGTTTTCAAAGTAATATTTTTTGCTATTTCCTGTAATTTTTGTAATTCCAAACAAATTGATAAACTTATAAATAATTTAAAGAGTTAAGTAAAAGATTGATCTTGTAGGCGAGATGACGTCCAATAGTTTCAGGCACAGAGTTTTTTAATCCTATTTATGCGATAATTATTCATTCAATAAAACATAATTTATTATATTTTCAACAGGGGACAAGAAACTTATTATTTTGGTGATCCTCTCATCAGTTCCCACCTAAGTCTCTGATGCATCAACCACCTCATAAATTGTCCATGAATTAATTGTTAACATAATAAATAATACAAGGTCCCATAGTCACATTATTATGTTGGCTGTCCAATGTACTACATTTCGTTAATCTGAAAGGGTATAGAATCAATGTAATCAATCAACGAAAATTTGTGGACGTTATAATATTCGCTCCTCTAATTTATATCGGTCAATCGAATATGTGTTCAGTTATTATATATATAATATAAAATATAAATAAATAATTTAGCCCATAAGAGACGGTCACTTCATTTTGTGTTCTCGCAAGCTTTCAACTTATCAGCACTACGTAACACGGATGAAAATAAAAAATTACTTAACATAATCCAATTCCATACTACTTAAATCGAATCATCGATTCTTATGAACTTGTTCAGTTAGTTTGTATTTTATTGATTGCCATAGGTACAAGAATAAAACAGGTCTCCAACGAGCCTGAGAACGCTCTAGTAGTGATAAAATATGAACTTGAGCCAATAAGCAAAACTGTTATGAAAAATCCATTTTAATATATTGTAGCATGACAAAAATTATTTTAATATAATATAATTTAAAATTGATTGAATCAAATTTATAAGAATTAAAATTATTTAAATTTAACTTAATTGATAAATTTTAAACTATATAATAATAAAGTGATTTAGTAAAATAGATTTTTCCCAAATTGTTAATTTTCCAAATACTAGCTTCTGGCAGAAAATAATACGCCGACATAATAACACCTTTAAATTTAATATCGGACATGACTCTTCGAGATATTTGATGATCTTCTATAAAATCCAATATATAATTGGAAAGATACGTCAAACCAAAATCTTAATATAATACTAGTGTATATTATTTTTTTATTTATTACATCTATGCTCGACGAATTTTGTTTTATACGGAAAAAAATTCTAACTAAATTTCTTTTGATACGAAAGTTCCAACAGATCATCCTGATCATACTAATAGAGGACACTTGTCCAAGATTAGTTTTACTCGCAACATATTATAAAACCCTTCAAAATAGCGTAACATATCGAAGCTTGTCTATTTGACTGGTCGCTATAGGAGGAGGAAGAAGAGGAGGAGGAGCTCACCACCCATCCAATTTCGCAGAAAACTCCTCCCCAACCTAATCCACTTTCCATATTATTTATATTAAAAAAACCAAAATCAACACAAAACCCAGAAAAGAATTCAATGGAGGAAGATCAGCAACAGCAGCAGCAGCCACTCTCACTGATCATAAAGGTACTTGAAGCCCTAAAGCAGGCCTCCCATGACCTCCAAGCTCACCCGCCCGACCCGGGTTCGAATCCTCCCTCCGTTAAGGCCCTCCTCGAGCTCGAGACCGAGTCCGACACCATCCTCTCCAAGGACCCTAATCTAACTTCCCTCTCTCTCCACCTCGCCCACCTCCGCTCACTCCTGCACGACCGGTCTAACCGTGGTTCGACCGGTTTGATCAGGAGCTTCCTGACCAGGCGGGTTTCGACCCACTCGATATCACGTGTGGCCGGTTCCATCGAGTCGGAGATCCAGGCGTGGATCGACCGGGAGAGCCTCGAGAGCCTCTCGAAGGGTCTAAAGGAGGGAGCTTTGGGGGTTTCTGAGGATGAATTAGTCACCCTTTTGGACCGGTTTGAGGCCCGGGTGGCTAGCGGGTTTGACCGGGAGCTGCAGGATCTGGTTCTCAAGTCAAGGGTCCTGGGGGACCTGGAGCGGGCTCTCTGCCATGAGTCGGCTCGCCACCCGGCTCGGGTTAGGGAGCGTTGCGCCTCGGTGATCTCCGCCCTGTTCGGATTCAATAAGGACGTGTTTGTTGGAGAGGTAAAGATGGGGCCTTTGGTTCACTCTCTGGTGTCTGTAGCTACTTGTAAGAGTATCAAAGTGTTGTCTAGTTTGATTAGGTTTATAAAGTCTCCACTTGTGGATGAGATGGTATCCAGTGGGGAGATACCAAGGGTCATTAGTTACTTGGGGAGCAAGGAATTGGGGGTAAAGGTTGCGGCTTTCGAATGTGTGTTGGATGTTGGGTACTTCGGGAGGAAGGAGGCTGTGGAGGCGATGATTGGGGAAGGGTTGGTGGTGGAGAGGCTGGTGGAGTTGCAGAGGAGCGAGCTCGGTGGGGATTTGATTGACTTGGGGAGGTTTAGTGCCAAGGAGGAGGAAGGTGGTGGGAGGAAGAGTGAGAGCAAGCAGAGGCAGTTCTTGGAGGTGCGTCCGTTTGCGAGCTGCGTGGCTCGGTTCTGGGTGCAGTTGGAGGTAGGGGAAGGGCTGAGGCAGAGGGAGAAGAGGGCCTATAAGTTGCAGATACTTGAGAGGGTGAGGGAGGCTTGTGTTTTGGACGCTGAGGCCGCCACCATTGTGGCTGAGGTTTTGTGGGGCTCTTCACCTTGAAGAGTGGATACAGTCTAGGAGGCTTGTGTATATACGAAACGTGATAGCAAGGATAGGAGATCAGCCATCAGAGTGAGGAAATCTGAACTCAGGGGTTGAAATTTTTTCTGGTTTGTGTTGGTGTGTGTATGTGCGCGCAATGTTGGGTGAATGTATTGATTCAGTTGTGTAAAGGGCTTGTGTAATAAAATCTTGATTCATTGAATTGTTGCTCTACTTTGATGACAAATGCATTTGCCTTGTTCACATTTTCACTTGCAGACTCAGTAGGCAGACTAGCATTTTAAATTGCTAATATCCATTCACTCGAGCTGGTATCGAGACATCTGATGATATTAGACACTCGCAAGTATGGAGGAGCACAGCGCAGGCCCTCGGCCACTGTTAGCGACCAGAGCCTCGGTTTAACGGAACACATTGGAACCATACGAAAATTGCAGGAGTGCCTCCAATGAGCATGCATGACTTGATAAGAAACGAAGAACAATTACAAGGGACTTGCAGCAGCAGATGCCATAGATATAATAAGCTTTGTTCCTCAACTTTAAACAATCCAACTCTCTTTTGCAATGATGCCCTTTGGATCGCTTTCTTTTGTTTTTATTGTGCCTTTTCCGGAAGTGGAGGAACCAACCACTTGGGATCCGGAGATTCGTGGTGCTGCGTGGAAGGTGGAGTGGACCCAAATATTAATTTTAGTTGGATGGATGGCGTGTGCTTGGAATATTGGTGTTCGGCATTTGGCATATGCCCTATTACCAAAGGAATCTCAAAATTAACGGCTCATGAATGTCGCGAGTCGAGACAGATGAGAAAATGATGTTGAAAATATGTTACGGAGTAGATTATAATATATTATTCAGTGATCCATAGTATTTTGAATCACAGAAATGAACAGATTTTTTTTTCTTCGCAAGTGTCCTTTAGAAATAAAGTGAGCAAGTTAGATGAGCAAAATTGAATAAGATACTTCACATCTTTTATTCATCAACGGAGACTTAAATTTGAGCTGGGAAAATTTTGCAGTCGACCATCTTAATACTTGGTCATACTACCAAGACAATAAAAAAGAAGAAGCAAATTCCCCCTTTTGGCTAGACATAGATAAAATAGAAGATTATCGAAAGAAACGAAGATTGAGAACAATAGACGAATTAGGTGATGTCTCGAAGAGAGCCAGAGACGTGCCAATCGAAGACAATATTGGGGGTAAGAGCTCACCTCAAGTGGGCCAAGTGTTTTAAGAGGAAACATCGAAAAAGAAGAAAACAAAGGAGAGTGGGCCAGAGAAAGTATTGGGCCAAGGGTGCATGGAGAGGGAACCTGCAGCGATTAGTCCCTGTAAACAATCAAACAAAGAGCAGGGTTTTAAAAAACGGGCCGGAGGTCGAACCGGATTTTGGTCCGACCTCCGGCCCGGCCGGCCCGACCGGCTGTGTTTTTTAAAAAAAATATATATATATAATTTGTAATTGGAGGGTTCATTCCTATATGTCGGAAATTGAGTATTGAACCTCTATTAATTCTTGTACGTGTCTTGTCCTATTTGGCACATTACCTTTATATAATCCATGATTACTACAAGAATTTCCCACAAATTGCGTACATAACCACTGGGAAGAGACAAGTACCTACGACTTGAAGGAAAAGCCCATGGAGGCATACCAAGAACAGGATTGGGAGCTACAGATACAAAGAGAGACATACACACTAGAATATATAATTATACAATTAATACAAAACCACCATCAACCTACCATCATTTCTCTGAAAAAATTACTCTTCTAATAAGCAAAAACCGCCAATGCACTCCAATCACACCATGTCAAGGCATCTCGATTATTTTAGACACCTTTCTTGAACGTTTGCGCCCAAATCCACTCGCATTCTTTCGGGGGTGAGCAGATCTGCAATACCTAGCGTCAAATCCTGCAAATAATATCTTTTAGTATAATCATTATACATTTTCATAGCTGCAGTCTGAGCATGTAGGGATTCGTGTTACCATTTCAATCAAGTGAGGTTCATCTCCTGTGGGTATCTCTATGTTGTATTTATCTGCATTATCCTGTTTATTTAACAAAGTTAACTACTAGTATTATTCTGAAAACATTCAACTCAAGAACAATTTTTAAAGAGAGACATACTTTGGCATCCTGCTCTAGCCTTTTATTAGATTCAGGTAAAATTGCATCATTAAGAACACATTACTTCCAGCACAAAAGCATTCAACTCCAAGTAAATCAGCCACAAATGCCAGACATCATCATCTTACTTTCTATCGACAACTTCAATTAGTGAGATAAACCCACAACTAGAACATTAAAAAACCCAAGATAAACTGAAACATGCCGATTCTTAATTTGGAAACGAAACAAGCCAAGAAATCACATCTGAACGGATGTTGCACAAGCAAAGCAGAATTTCTTTTCTTTTTTACAATCACCAATAATGTGTATCCACTGGACGACACTCATAGATTAAAGAAGGAAATGAGAGCCTTCTAATTTCATGCTTTCGTATAAGTAATTTTTCTACAACTCCAACGTTTCAAGTCTTCTTAATTCTAAACTCCAACATTAGTTCTCTATATACTCTACGCTACTTGAACTAGACCTCGAACACTTGAAACTATCACTACCCGAACAGTTGCTTCGCTGAGCCAAATCTTTGAGACTCCTCGAAATTCGTCATTCCATCCCAGTTTAGCTGCTGCTCCCTCAAATTCGTCATTCCTCTATCAAGAGATTTTCGAACCCGTATATCAACCTACACTACCAGAAAAAGGGGAAAAAGAGGCGACTTACCAAGCAAGCAGCACGCGAATAGATCGACTTCCGATTCGTCGTTCTTGTTCTAGATTGAGAGGGAGATGTAGGATTGATGAATGAGAAGAGCCATGGCCGTCATTTTTGGGGAGAAAAATCAGAAAATAGGGTTTTGTGTGTTTGGGAATGACCTGGGCTCGGGGAGAGAGGGATGACCGGATGATTTGGGGTTTTTTTTTAATTGACAGCAAAAAACGGGTGAACCGCGTTTTGGGCGGCCCGTTTTTGGTCAAACTCGGCCGGTTCACCCGTTTTTCGACCGGCCCGCACGGAAAGCGTCTTTTAGGCCAAAACCGGAACGCTTTTTCGACCGATTAGCGGTCCGACCGGCCCGCCCGCCGGTCGGACCGCGTTTTTTAAAACCATGACAAAGAGGGATGATCACTGGGCTGGAGGCAAATATGGACATCATAAGAGCAAGACTGGATCCGTGGGAAAAAAAACCCAGAGAGTCGAGAGACCTGGATATAAGAGGTGCGACGTTATCATAGAATGAGATACATTTGAGGATATTTTCGCGGGAAAAACAGATCATCATGAAAAGAGAGAGATTCACCTTCAAGTCAAAGAAAAAGGTCACCGATCCGGGTCCAAGTAGTTCAATATCTAAGATGAAATCTATCCTTTAAAATTGTAATTAGATAATTTGTAATCTTTCGATTTTTTGTGCTTATGAAGTTTTACTTATATGCATGCGTATACACATTTTTTTAGAGGTCAAAATATGTTTATTCTTCCGAATTAAAACAGTACAGACTAGACCAAGTCCGCTTAAGGCAAGCGAAACCATACCTCACCCCGATACACCAACATACAGGTAATTTCCCCCTTACAAGATAAACAAACTGCTATTACAAGCCGGCCAGCTATTACATGTATACACACTTGCCTAATAGAACTTAAAAATTCGGACCAAATCAGACCTGAAATAAATTAGTTCGAAACAGTTTTTTTATTTGTCAACAAAATGATTCTCGGTTCTAGGTCAAATATTTTTACAAAGAACCATATTAATTGAGCCACAACTTTTCTATCAAGTTTATATCTAACCTTTACTATGCATTAAATATCTAGCCCTATAATATTTATTAATTAGATGTGCAATTTTTTTATAGATAGAATGTTCCTTTTTTGATATCCTTGAATTATCTCTATGAATTAACTATGAAGTTTGAACTTTATGTTTTAAGAACGTGATGATGTATTAATTTCTAAACTATATTTTTGCGTAGCTCAATTTTAAATGTACAAGAATTTTTTTGGTTCTTGATTTTGGATCGGATCAGAACTATTTTTTTAGTTTGGTTCAAGTCTGAATCTATACCTTATTTGGATTGGTTTGGATATGATTTCTTTCATTTTTTTTCTCGATTCTTATGATTTGGATCAGATCGGTTCAGCTCGGATCAAATGCTCAGCCATTTACTTGCCTATTATGTGTATGTATATGTGGATGTATACATGTGTGTGTGTGTATATATAAATATGTATGTATGTGTGTAGGGTGGAGAAAAAATTTGGGGAGTGAGGATAATTTTTAATTTTTTTTATGATTTGATTTAATTTATGGATTGATTAATTTTTATAGGGATCAATTTTTAATTTTAGCAGGTACATATATTAAAAAATAAACCTGATTAAAAAAAATTAAGTGCGAGAATTACCCGACACTATTCAATGTGATGTCTGTATGTGTACATATAAATATGTATAGGCAAGTGGGTGTGGGTCTTTGGTATTGGGAGAAAACATACATCTGATTTGTTAACTTATAAATATGTAAATTGGGGATTTCCTTTTTATAATTTGCAAATACTGTGAATTTTTGTGCAAGAAAACATACAGCTGATTTGTTAACTAATAGTATGACTATTTCAATCGAGACATGGCGGATTTCGTAGCATCTTCTTTGAGAGCAGTCTCGTCCGCGTGAGACTGAAAGTTCCGAGATTCCCAAAAAAGATAGAAAAATTCAAGTTGGCAAAAAGTACTAAAAAGAGAAAAAATATGTTTTTGTTGATATATCACTAACTTCTGAATAGTTTTTAAATCGAACAATCAAATTTGAAATATATTTTAAAATTTTAAAGTATGTATAAGCTAGAATTTGATATATGATAATAATAAAATTCGGGAATAGGAGAGTGTCAATCTTGAACTACTATATCCCAAGACATTTTTGTTTTCTTCTATGCCGTTGACGTTTTCGGAGACCACAAGGAAGGAGCAGTGGTTGTGCATATAAGTACTAATCTCCAAGCACTTGCTAATTAATATCTCTCTACTATATTAATCCATTGCCTTTCCTCGAAAAAGCTAATTAAGCTCTCGCTAATTAACCGAGATGTTGTTGATGGAGATCTTGACTGCCGTATTACCCATGATCTTGGACCATTTTATGGCTCCGATCAAAAGGTACATCGGCTATGTCCTCCAGTTTCGGAGCAAGCTCAACGAGCTCGGTGACCAGGTGAAGTTTCTAGAGCTGGAAAGAGAGAGCTTGCAGCGCTCCATTGATGGCGCCCAGAGGCGTGGGGAAGATGTGGCGACGCATGTTCTTGGGTGGCGAACTCGGGCCGATACGGCCATTGCGGAAGCTCAAGCTCTGATCCGGAACGGAGAGGAGGAAGCACGGAGGGGTTGGTTTTGTCGATTGACGACCAGATACCGAATGGCGAAGAAGGCATCGGACGGGACGTCAGGTAGTGCAAAACTAGTTTTCAAATAGTATCCGATATTCGGTAAATTTTTGTTATGATAATACCATATTAAATTCGGGATCATAAACGATATGGACTTTTTTGAATTTCTATATTCGATATTTAAGATCGACATATACTGATTGGACACGTTAGTGTAGGTCCATTCTGAGTTAGAAATATAAAATTTCAGGAAATGATCCAGACATCGATCCCAGACTTTATATGTTTCTTTAGTCCATCAGGTTGTTTGGTACATAGACGCGGTCTACAAATGGACCTCAGATTTTAAATTAATATATATTATTATAATTAGATCGAATTGTTATTGCAAAAGTTATAATCTACAAACATCAAAGTTATGAAAATTAACTATCAAGTCCTCGTGAATGGTTAAGTCTACTATTTGGTCTCCCTTGTTTGGTGATTTGAAGTTTGTTTTTGAATGCCAGGAATCGTTCAACTATTAGAGGAAAAGTGTAGATTGGGTACCACTATATCCCACCACCGTCATGATCTGCATCAAATTTTCTGGCTACCTCTCAAAGGTTACGTGCAGCAATTGTTCACATTACCTCCCGAAGGCCACGAGCCACAGTCGAGGACGAAAATTGCAGTGAGTGCGTTGTGTGTTATGTGGAAATGGTACAAGGCCCGAAGAAGAAGACGGATATCGAAGCTTTGGAGTAAGTTGAGAAGCATCGCGCGGATGATAGACGACATGTGAAGGCTGGTTTATGTGTTGGAAGAGGAGTGGGATGTGCGCAATGCTTAGTTGAAACAGGCGACTGTTTGTCTGTCTGTTAATTAATCCGGCCTTTTGTTCATCCAATTGTTTGGTCGTTTGGTCGTTTGGGCCGTGGGCCATTAGCCCATTTTGTTCGTTTGTTTAGCCTTTCTGGTGTTTAGTTGGGCAGTCGCCATTATAATCTTACTTTTTAATCTTCTTCTCTACTCCATTTGAATTTGTTGTCTTCCATTTGTAGCATTTTCCATCCCGCTTAAGTTTTTGCCGTCGAAATATTAAAGAAGTATCAAAATGGAAAAAAGGCTCACGAGGTTTGTAACTTCCGTCACAGCAGTGGCTCTAGAGAATCATGAAAAACTGGTGGGGAGGATTGCGAAAGAATGACAAGAATAGTGTCAAGCAACGGAGATAAAATAGTCTTCAAGCAATTTATGTGACTACGATGTGGAGAACTTGGCTTTCTCCGGAACCAAACTATTTTCCAAGAAGAATGTTCCAACCATGAACTTTTAATTCATTCCATCCTCCACCGGATTCAAGAATAGCTAAAGTGGTCAAACTCGTTGAAATAATTAGCCGGATAAGATGTCATTTTGTGATTGAATTTCTTAGGGATTAAGAGATTATGTTGGTTCCAGGTCAGTTAAAGACCACTTGGAGATGCCCTTGCTGTTGTTCGTTGCTATTGCAGAAGTGAGGTTTCTTCCTCTCTGCGTTGGTTTTCATGGAGGGTTTTTTTTCTTTCCTTTCTTCTGCTAGTCTTGCAGTAAATTCTGAGACTATGAAAGAGTAATAACTTAAATCTTTAATAACAACTGAGATTAGTATAAATACACAAGAGAAACTAAGCCTCTAATAACTAGTTGAGGTATAATATAGGAATTACCATATACAATAATTGACATCTATATATGGCAACGTCTAGTGATAAATGTGGCCTTGATCTCAGGACTATATACAAGGGGAAACAGTTATACACTTGAGAGTTAATTGAAGATTAATGATTGAGTTGAATCATGGAGAAGATCATGAGTAAATGATGCCTTGAAGTCAGTAACTATCCATGAACTAGATTGCAGCAGACACTAAATTGCAGCAGATGCATAGGATCACAATTATTCAACACTTAATTTGCTGTGAAGAGAAGATCTGGTTCCAATTGGGGTAGTGTTATTCATGGGAACTGATGTGGTTTTAGTTGATGCGTAATTATATTGCGAATCATCGGATTGAACTGGTGTAGCTTTTTCCAAGTTGAGACTCCATGCAGCTTGGAACTCACATGTTTGGCCCCGGATAAAGCTGGTTTTGTTAGAGGGTGGGTTTTCTCTATCAAAAACAAGATTGTTTCTCCATTTCCATATCCACCAGCAGGTTGTTCCAAATAGAGAATTCCAAGTGAGGTTCTCACCGATGCTGACAGAGCATTGGATGTTGCATTTAAGCCAAATCTCACTGTCCATATTGAAGAATCGTTGGTTGAGCTCCTGCGGAACTTGAGGCTGCCATAGTGATTTTGCTTTCGGGCAGTCCCGGAGGAGGTGGATGATGGTTTCTGGGATGTGCCTGCAGTGTGGACAGTAGGGTGTAGGACTCAACTTCCTTCGATGACGCTCTGCGTTAGTCATGAGCCGATCTTTCAGGCAAGACCAGAGAAACAAGCGTATCTTTTCTGGTAATTTCAGTTTCCACACTTTAGTCCAGCTCTGTTCCTCATGTGTGGTTTGCTGACGTTTAGGGATGAGCTCTAGATAGGCTGATTGTGTGGTAAACTCCCATTCTCTGTGTGTTTCCAGAAGTATGAATCTGTAATTTCCCCCTGTTCAGCTAAGACCACTGCCATTAGTTTCAGCTTTGCCGTTTCCGGAATTACCTGCTCCAGAAGTTCCCATTTCCAGCCTTTCCCTGCCTCCCACAGATCTTTTACCTTTTTGTTACGTAAATCAGGAGGAATTTGCGAGATGGTATCTTGGAGAGCTCCATTCCCTGGCAGCCATTCATCTTCCCAGAACAGGGCTTTGGAGCCGTCGCCAACAGACCACTTTGTTCCTTGTTGTATGACTTCCGCTACGCGCGTAATTCCGGACCAGATTGCAGATCGGCTAGCCTTCGTCCTATTCGGGATTGGGTGCTGGCTCTGCTTGACATACTTCTTTGTTAAGACTTGAGACCAGGTGGTCTCCGGGTTGGTGATGAAACGCCATCCTAGCTTGGTGATGAAGGCATTATTAGCGTCCTTAGCCGTCCTTAACCCCAGTCCTCCAAGTTGTTTTGGCATACATACATCTCTCCATCGGACTAGATGTGTCCGCTTTCCGGTGATAGTGTCTCCCCAGATAAAGTCTCGGCTGATTTTGTCTAACTTGTCGCAGATTCCAGCAGGTAAATTTATCACTTGCATAGCATAAAGAGGGAGTGTGTTGAGGACTGACTTGGCAAGTGTTACTCTCCTGGCCATTGTGAGCTGCTTTGTTTTCCCCCCTGCTAATCGTGACTGGGCTTTCTCTACCACATATTGGAAGGTATTGTTGGTCACTCTTGAGTGCAATGTGGGGATTCCCAAGTATTTGCCCAGGTCCCGTGTACTTTGAATCCCCAACCTGTCGCATATTTGCTGCCCTCTAGTCCTGGGTGTATTGCTGGAGAAAAAGACCCTCGATTTGCTTTCATTCACCTTTTGACCGGAAGCCTCGCAAAATTCAGACAGGCCGTGTTGTATGAGGGATGCCTGTTCTAATGAAGCCTCCGCAAATAGCACCACATCATCAGCAAAGAACAGATGTGTGAGATCTGGCCCTTGTCTTGTGATTCTGATCGGTTTCCACTTCCTTTCTTGCATTGCAACCAGTATCCAATGTGCTAGTCTTTCCATGCATAAGACAAAAAGGTAGGGAGAAAGGGGGTCCCCTTGCCTTAAGCCTCTGGTTGGTTCGAAACCATGGGATATTTCGCCATTCCATACCACACGCATCTTGGCTCCTGAGACGCAATTCATGATCAGTTGAGAAAATTGAACTGGCAGGCCGATTTCCTCAAGTGTGTCCCTTATGAAGCTCCACCTCATACGATCATATGCCTTCTCCAGGTCTAGCTTGATCACCATCCATCCTTTTGCACCCTTCTTCTGTTTCATAGAATGAATAGTTTCCTGCAAAACAATAACATTGTCAGAAATATGTCTCCCAGGAACAAAGCTCCCTTGGGCCTGAGAGATAAGTGTTGGGAGCTTCGCCTTCAACCTATTTACTATGATTTTGGTAAGAATTTTATACGGAACATTACAGAGAGACTGATGGGCCTGAGTTGTTGGAAGGTTGCAGGTGGTTGAATTTTGGGTATAAGGATGAGTAGTGTTTCATTTAGCTTGGGGTGGATGTATCCGGTAGTGAAGGCTTCATGGATATAAGCTAGGAGGGTAGGTTTCACTAGACTCCAGCAGCGTTGGAAGAAAATGGCTTGGAAGCCGTCTACACCTGGGGCTTTCGTTGGTGCCATCGTGACAAGGGCTCTTTTAACTTCCTTTGCGGTAACTGGCTTAATCAATTCCTGTACTTCCTCCGATGACCACGGCGTGAACATGCCCCGGGGGAGTGTAAAAGGTGTACTGCTCGGCACTTCTGTATATAGGGTTTTGTAAAACTGTAGTGCCAACTATTCAAGTTCCTTCTTCTCCATTATCCAGTCTCCATTTTGATCCTTTAGACCCTCGATTTTGTTCTGTCTTCGGCGTATTATCGTAGTAGTGTGAAAGAACTTAGTATTCCTATCTCCATTTGTAATCCACTTCTCTCGTGATTTCTGGAGCCAGAGCATTTCTTCTTGCTGAAGGACTTCATCGAGTTGAATACGGAGCTGGTCATCAAGTTTAACCAAGCCCTTGTTTGGCCGAACGTCTAATGCTCTTTGAAGCCCCTGCAATCGGGCATAAATTCTTTTTTTCCGGGCCAGTATGTTGCCAAATACCTTTTTATTCCAGGTTTGAAGTTCCTCACGCAGTGCATACAAAGCCTCCTCAATTTCTTTATTACCCTCCCACTTTGCTTGGACAATAATTTTTATTTGAGAAACCCATTATTTATACGCGAGCACCGCTTGCTCCCTCGTGAAGGTCGCCGATTCCTCTTTCCGACGATACATTTTCCTTCTCTCTCTCTCTCTCTCTTCAAAACACTAGCACATCATTTTCCTCATCCTCCTCTTCCTGCGCCCTCCTCTCTTATCTGGTGAGTGGTTTGTTTTGTTTATGATTCTGGCTTTTTCCGAAGCTGTTAATTTGATGCAAGAAAATTCCATTAAAAAAAGAGAGGAAAGGAATTGAAAATTGAAAATTGAAAATTGAAAAAAGAAATAATAGATGATGGGAAATAGTAGGTGGGGGAAGAGGAGGCGTCATGAGTGATGTCGGTAATCTTGTTTTCTCTGAAGTCGTTGACCAAGACCACGAGGGAGGAGGCTGTGGTCTTGTATAATAATCAGTAATTATTCACTAATTAATCCATTGCATTGCATTTGGTTGCTTGATTTGTATCAGATCCTTTCCTCAACCGCTCTACTCGCTACTCATCTCTACTTTTGCTTAATTACCTATTTGTCCCTTAATTATTCACAGTGACCATTGACTAAAACCACTTGAGGATATTCCCCTAGAGGTTTGAACAATTAAGCGAGATTATGTCGTCATAATTACATTTGCATTTGCCAATTGGCAAGTAAGTTAAGTGGGTTGGGCAGTTCTGTCCCTTTCGTATTGCGACAAGTTTGTAAAAAAAGAAGTAAAATTTTTGCAAATGCTATGAATTTAGTAAAAGAAAACACAACTGATCTGTTAACTAATGGGGACAGAGCGGAATTTAACACATTTTTATTTGACCATTCGTCTGTGTTTGATCGAAAGTTCCAAGCCTTTCCACAAACACAACTATAAAAAATTTCAAGTTGGCTAAGATATTGACAAGAAACAATACACATTTGATTGATATCACTAATATACGAATACTGGTTACAATCTAAACAAACATTAATACTTTTACATTTTTAAAACAGTTATAGATAATGGAAAAAAGAGTTGGGTGGAGGAGACGCGTCCGAAGACCTTTTGGGCCTATTTGTTTTCCCCGTGATGTTGACGGATGCCAATAGGAATGAGCTGTGATCGTGTATAGTCTCTTCTCTCTCTCTCTCTCTCTCTCTCTACCCTAAATTAGTACGTTGCCTATACTTGCTTGAGCTGAGTCAGATCACTTTTCTTCAACCGCTCTACTTACTACTGAAAAGTTTTAAGTTGTGTTTCTGGTCGAGCTCTGTTTTGGTTCCCTTTTTGATTAAGTTAAAAGATATGGACATATTTACTTCTGTTCTTCCCATGATCCTGGAGCCTCTTGTCGGTCCGATCAAAAGGCGCATAGGTTATGTTTTCCAGTTTCGGAGCAAGGTCAACGACTTCGGCGACAAGGTCAAGCTGCTGGAGCTGGAAAAAGAGAGCTTGCTGTGCTCTATCGATAATGCCCAGAGGCGAGGGGAAGAGGTGGAGAAGCATGTTCTCGAGTGGCGAACTCGGGCCGATACGGCCATTGGAGAAGCGCAAGTCCTGGTCCGGAAGGGAGAGGAGGAAGCACGGAGGGGTCGCTGCTCTCTTCGATTGACGGCCAGATATCGAATGGGCAAGAATGCAGCGCAAGGGACGCCAGGTACTCTGTCTAAGTCGATGTTGGGTTCTTATTTCTCTAGTTTTAACAACATTTTGATAATTTTTCCTGGGATAATACTATATTTTTTAGTTTGTGAAACCCAGCTAACCATGATGGGCCTAATCCAATCTAATTCGTGAGATCTACTTATTTGAACGGATATTCAAATATGAATCCCTGTTTACCAGATCCTTGATTTTAAGACTCAGATTTGTATCATCCGATTTGGATCCATGTGTAAATCATGTAAAAAAGTAACTTAACAAAATTCGAATCCGAATCGGAATCTTATTTTATATTTGAGTTTGTGAACCCCATAACTTAAACACGGATTCAGATTATTTGAAGTGGTATGGAAATTCGAATCCAGATTTACAAATTTCTGGATTCAGATTCGTATCATCGAAACAAACCAAAATCTGGCATTGATTCCATGTGTCCATTACTTAAAAAAAAGTATCATAAATTAGAAGGGAAAAAACAACAAGTCAAGCATGGCAGAAAATGTTTTTAAACCTAATGTTGAATTTACATTTCTATTGTTAATATTACATCTATAGAAACTAATTTGTAAAATAACATCCATAAATAAGGCAATAGCATAGTTAAAAGGACAACAACCAGAGCATGCAATGTTTATCTTTATGTTTACTGTTAACTTCCATTTCACTAATAAATGTTGTTTTGCCATTCATAATTACCTAACAACCTCCTCCATCTCGCCTCCGCTCCCTATCTAGCTGCCCTCTCGGGGAGTCAAATTAGGCGTCCTGTCTCTCTTTCTGTGTTGGTGGTTGTAATTTTTAAGTTGGTCTTTGAATGTCAGGTATCGTTCAATTACTAGAGGAAAAGAGTAGATTGGGTTCCAAGATATCCCATCGTCCTGATCTGAAGCAAATTGTCAGGGCACTATCTGTGGAAGGCTACGAGGCAGAGTCAAGAAAAACAATTCTAAACCAAGTGATGGATGCGTTGTTGGATCCCAATGTTACCATGGTTGGAGTGTATGGCATGGGTGGGATTGGAAAGACGACATTGGCAGAGGAGGTACAACGCCAAGCCATGCAGAATTCATCGTTTAATAAAGTTGTCATGGCCATGGTGACTGCCACACCAGATATAAAGAGGATTCAGGACATGATTGCAGAATTTGTAACTGGATCAAAGTTGGAAGAGAGCACTGATACCACAAGAGCTAGTAGACTTCATCAAATCTTGAAGGATATGAAGGTTCTGATAATTCTAGACGATCTGTGGAGTATGTTTGAACTTGATAAAGTGGGGATACCTTCCTGGAATGTCGGTAAGGGCTGCAAAATATTGTTGACATCTAGAAATGAGGATATACTATTTAACATGGGCTCACGGAAGAATTTCCGTCTTGAGTTTTTGTCTGAGGAGGAGTCTATGAGTTTGTTTAAAAAGAAAGTGGTCAAGTTTGATTACCCAGAAATTGCCGAGCAGATACTGGCCAAATGTTCTGGTTTTCCGTTGTTAATTGTCACAGTTGGTGGAGCTCTTAGAAACAAGGGCTTGCATGTTTGGAAAAATGCATTGACACAGATATCCAAGTTTGAGGATGGAGATGTAGTTAAAAAAGTGCATTCTATCCTTGAGTCTAGCTACGATAATTTGGGGGATGATAAAACCAAGCAAATTTTCCTCCTGTTTGCTATCTCTAGCCAGTCAGATATTATGATATTAAATTTGTTAAGATATGGTTTGGGTCTAAGTTTCTTCAAGGGTTACACAGTATGCGAGGCGAGAAACCACCTCAAAACATTGATTGATGACCTGAAGGCTTGTAGCCTTTTGGATGTTGATAAGCGGGGTAATCCGAAGATGCATGATATCATTCGGGAAACTGCTATTCGAATAGCGCGTAGGAATAAATATGCCTTTAGGGAAAGAGATGGCAAAGCCTTGACAGAGTGGCCAAGTAGGGGTGACATTAATGGTTGCTCAATTGTGTCTATACCTCAAAGCAGCGACATCCGACAACTTCCTGAAGATTTAGGATGCCCAGATGTTGAATTATTGTTACTCTTCTGCAATTGGCATTCGGTGGATATTCCAGATTCAACTTTTGAAGGGACAACAAAGCTCAAAGTTATTCACTTTGCTAGGATGGAACTTGCATCTCTGCCTATTGGACAATCACATTCCCTCACAAACCTTCATACTCTACGTCTGGAAGATTGCCATTTGCTGGATCTAACCACCATCACACGGTTGAAGAGTTTAGAAATTCTTAGTTTTCGTGGATCTGATCTAGAAGCATTACCAAATGAAATTGGAAAACTGACTAGGATGAAGTCGCTCGATTTAACCGACTGCTCTAAGCTCAGCTTTATTCCATCAGATTTGATATCAAAGTTGAACTTATTGGAGGAATTGCTGATGGGGAATAGCTTCGACAATTGGGAGGTTGAAGAGGGCACTGGCGGAACTAATGCACGACTCTCAGAGCTGAAATGTTTACCTCGACTTGACACTTTGGAGGTTCGTGTTCCAGATACTCGAGCATTACCGAAAGACTTGTTCTCCAATCAATTAGAAAAATTTCAAATACTAATTGGGAGAAAATGGAAATTTGATGAAACAGCCAATACCCTGAAGGTGGACTTCGACATGAGAACTGACTTTCTCCCAAAGGTTAGGGGGTGGTTGAAGGATTTGGAAATTTTGTATCTACATGGATCCATGACTAGTTATTTGTACGATCTAGAGAAAGAAGAGTTTCTGAAGTTGAAAAAACTCCACGTGGCGGCTTCTTGTGAGCTTCAACAAGTTGTTGACTGCAGAAAGTGGGGGCCAACCGTATGTCTTCGCCTCCTCGAATCACTGAAATTAGAGGGATTGACAAGTATGGTGACAATATGCCAGGGTCTACCAGCACCAGAATCTTTCAGCCAAATGAAAAGACTGGAAATCATAAAGTGCGACAAATTGACGAATCTCTTCTCGCTTTCGGCAGTTAGAAGCCTTCCGCAATTGGAGGAGATAGAGGTGCGTCAATGCGATGAAATGGAAGCGTTGTTTGTCGCAGAAAGTGATTGTAAGGACAAGGCAAATGAAGTTGCGGAGTTCCCACGATTACATCGCCTCGGGCTTCACCAGCTGCCGCAGCTGAAATGCTTCCTCTATGCAAAGGAGAAACCTATTGGATCGGGTAGCTCGGAGACTGCAAAAGCAGAGTCAATGTCCCTTTTCAATGAAAAGGTATGTTATATGGAATTCAACAAATTACATATTATTTACTTTTCTTTTTAATTTGGTCTCATCATCAATTCTAACCATGCCAATTAGAACTATGTAATGGTGTTACATAATTCACCATTGAAAACTGCAGATAATTCCTCTTTTTTATGTGTTCCAACGGATGTAACCACCGTAGGCTCACATATGTTATAAAACTAATTCCTCTTTTTACCGTATGATCTTAATGTTTCTGCCTGGAAACATTGGAGACCAGGACATATAACAAGTGTTCATTTTTTCAGGTCGCACTCCCTAGCCTGGAAACATTGAGCATCAGTTGCATTGACGGTATTGAAATGATTTGGTGCAGTCAATTAGCATCGAGTGCACTCGACAAACTAAATTTCCTGGAGATTCAGAGTTGTCACAAATTACAGAAAGTTTCATCATCTGGTTCACTTGAAAGATTTCAGAATCTGAAATCTCTATTAGTGCATTCATGTGATGCACTGGAAGAGATATATCAATTTGGAGATGGTGTTGTTGGAGGCCCCAATGGTGACCCGATGAAACTTGGGTTGAATGACTTGAGTCTGTTTGAATTATCAAGATTAAAGCGCATATGGAAAGAAGATTCAAATGGACAATATTATGGTCTTCATAATTTGGTGTCAGCACGTATTTGGAGATGTGGGAGTTTGGAAAATGTCTTCCCACTTGTTGTAGCCAAGACCCTTTCCCAGCTCAAGAGTCTGGAAGTAACGGAATGTGGGAAATTGAAGGAGATTGTTGCAGAAGAAGAAGAAGAATACTCGAGCGATCTCCCATGCATTTTATTCCCCGCACTTATATCCTTAGAAATTGCGGATTGCCCGAAAGCCAACATATTTGGAGCTGGAAAGCCTCATTTTCCAAATCAGCGACCTTTCTTCTCCCTCGAAAAGGTATGCCACTGTCAATTATAATGTCATTCTTCATACGTTACACACACTTTTAACTTTTAAATTATCTGTTTCCTTTTTTACTACTTCTAATTTTTATTAACTATTAAAATTTAATTACCCTGATCCAACATAGGATTCGTATATAATGGATAAATGAACTTACTCAATAACAAAGAGATATTGAGATTTGAGACATAATAACACTGATGACACGGAACGCAATATACGTAGTTCGATCATCTAAAGATTTTCACTATGATATGGAGTACAACTGAAACATAGGCTATTGTGAGACTACCCACCTTGCCCTATACTATTGTATCATTGTATTTAGTCTGAAAAACTTCTACACAATGTCCTCTTATCTATGGAAGACTAAACTAGAATCTTTACTAATTAGACTCCTATTAGAATAAGCAATCCTTAAATAGGAACACTTCGGTTTAGTTTTGCTATCCATTTTTAGTTTAAACACTTCCTTCAGTTTCAAATAAATTGTAAAAGTAGATAAAAGAAACTAATTCCAAGAGATATAAAGTGATTAGAGGCTCACAATATTGTTACTCAAAGTTAACACAATTCTCAAATATGTTGATAGTTTCATGGGATAATAATTGTCTTCCCTCTATTTTTAACAATGATATTGAACTCTCCCCGTAGTTTCTTATGTACCAAGTTCTTTTCCGGTGAACTTTGATATTTGTTGTTGCATATTATCATACTCTTCAAAACACTTTCCATAGGTGTGGATGTACAAAACTTTACAGAAAAAGTCCATGATATCGCAGAAAATCACTTTGTTACAGTATTGCTTAAAATCGATCAATTGAGTCAAAATTATTATAATTAAAATCAATTAAATCTATGGACAATTGCGAACTTACGTCAGCTAAAGACTCAAATGTTAAATTTTAGCAAATTAAATCAGGGATTAGTTTGATATTTTGCCACCTTGTCATGTCATATTAACAAATATGCTAGAAACTCTGATGTCACGTGATTTCTGAAACAACGTCGTTTCAACTAGGTTGGTTTGGACAGGTTGGTATGGACCAAATTAATTTTAATTTTAATAAGTTTTTACTCAATTGATCAAATTAAATCACAAAATACTAAAGTTATATTTTATGATATCACATAATATTGGAGTAGACTTTTCTCAAACTTTAACTTTTTTTTTAAGTGACTTACCTTTGGATGACAAGCAGAGCTAGAAAATTTAGAAAGAGAGGTTAATTCCTAAATTTATTAAGATTTGATTTCAATTTATAACTTAATTAATTTTTTATTATATAGACATATCTTAAAAATATACTAAATTATCAAAAAAAAAACATAAGTGGGGACAATTGCCCGCGCTTCAAAAATGATGTTTCTTTTGGGCAACTAGAAATCAGGTTCATCGTGGTGTTTCTATTCCTTATTATTCTCAGATAACATATTTCAGTGCCCCGAATTTGAAAAAAGCAACTTTTAGGTCATTTCACCAATTATCATATTTTAATGACCTTTATACCCTTCGAAAAAGCTAATGAAAAAACAATCACTTCACATGTATGTGTCGTCTTTCGTCGATCATCTGACTCCGTAAGACCTCAACCTTGAATCACCATGGGCTTCTCCTTCGTCGAGCAAGCAGGAACCTCCAGATTCGACTCTGGGTCCAGCTCCTCGCCCGATTGCACCTTGAGCAGGTGGAGGAGAAGCATGAATCCCGTTTTTTGGTAGACGGGAAAAAATCTGTCTATTGGTATAGACATTTAACCATCTTTCGGTCAGACCGAATAGTCTGGACAACATTTTGTGAATTTTAATTTTTTGGTACTATTTTAGTATTTTTTTTTGAACAATAACACTAATTTAAAGAGAAAAAAAACCCCAATAATTTCTTCATCTAAACTTTGCTATGTATGAACGCCACAAGTATATGCACGTATGAGAATATGTATATGTAAAAAATTATTTTAAAATTCTTAGTCGAATTTCAGTTATTAGTACTTCATAGTTTTACTCGTTTTTAAGAAATAGCGAATAAATTTCGGCTTGTAGCGACTCATCATAGAATTAATGAAAACGTAGCGCAACAAGAAAATACAAGAAATCACGTATAACCTTTTTCTTGTGTTATACGTAAAGGTAGGAGGGTTTATTTTGGGATGCGAATTTGTTCTTGTTACCCAGTGACTAAATTTTACTTGCTTGATTGCTATTTTAGGTTGTACCCAATTTGAAAGCGATGACTATAGATAGCAGAATTTTCAAATCTATGTCCTCCAACTACCTCATCGGTTTGGAATCTCTACGGCTGTCTCTCATCAGAGGGATGACATTAGTGGAAGTTTCTCAGTTGGAAAATATGCCCCTTCTGCAAAAACTCGCTGTAGGGGATTCACATGTTAAAAACCTATGGGGAAGCCAGACGAGTGGGATTGATGCGGGTGAACTCTCCTCCTCCACCTCCTCCATAAGGATCTTAAAGCTTGGCGGGGTAGGTCGGTTGCGGCACGTGTGGAGACCAGACTCCCAGATGGACCCTGTTCTTCCTTTTCTTGAGATCCTGGAATTGCGTTGGTGCGAGGATTTGATCAGTTTGGCACCCTCACCATCTGCATCTTTCCGGAGCCTGACCACTTTGGAGTTACTTGGATGCAGTAAACTGACGGGTTTGGTAAACCCTTCCGCAGCTAGAACCATGGGAAGCCTCATGAGGTTGAGAATTATGTTTAGCTCGGCCTTGAAGGAAATAGTTGCAGCCGAGGCACAGCAAGATGCTCAGACAACTCGAGAATGCATTGTGTTCAATAAATTGAAGAACTTGCAACTTCACTGTTTGGCCAGTCTCGAGGGCTTCTGCATCAGTGGTTCATACTCCTTCAGCTTCCCGTGTCTAAAGGAGGTCTCTGTGACTGGGTGCCCCCTTATGAGAATATTTTGTAATGGAGAAGTAATTACGCCCAAGCTACATAATGTAGGGTCACTACGATTATGGGGCCGTGATCTTAACATCATAATCAAACTTCGCTTCATGGTCTCTCTCTCTTTCTCTCTCTATCTCTCTCTCTCTCTCTCTCTCTCTCTCTCTCTCTCTCTCTCTCTCTGTTAACATAATTTTCCTTCATCTTTCTTGTCACCTTTCTGGGAGAGAATGATTATTTTTCTTTTGCAGGATGAGCTACAAAGCATTTCGGATCTAAGGCTCTCTAGATTCCCAGAATTGGCAGAAAGATGGAACACAAAACTTCCATTCAAGCGCTTCAGCTGTATACGTGAGTTGGTGGTGGACCAGCTTCCACATCTTCTTCCATTTGCTATACCATCGAACTTTCTGCCGGCTCTAAGCGGATTAGAGGAACTGGCTGTAGAGAAATGTGATTCTGTAGAGGAATTATTTGACCTGGACGGAATGGACCAAGAAAATATAGACCACATCAGGTTCATGTCAAAGTTAAGGCAATTGAAGCTTGTTGAATTACCAAAGCTAAGGCACGTCTGGAACAAGGATCTCGCGGGAAAATTAGGCCTTAAATACCTCTCGGTGCTCAAGGTCCATAATTGTGGCAACTTGACCCACATTTTCACTTTGACTGTGGCTCTGGAGCTCGTTCATCTTGAGAATTTGTCCGTTACAGAGTGTCCTCTTGTGGAAGTGATCATCAAGCAACAAAGCGATGAGCAACTATCTGCAGATATGGTTCAACACACTGTCTTCCCGTTATTAAACCAGGTGCACCTAGAGAATATGCCCAGCTTGATGGGGTTTTTTTCAGGCGATTTTGTTTTGAGATGCCCAAACTTGAAGAACGTTTTGGTAGAGGGCTGCCCGAGAATGCGTATATTGGGTTCGTCGACAGAACAACATGAGAATATCGTCGTACAGAGACGTGAAGATAGACCATGTGATGGAGATGTCCATGAGCCAGCTTTGCGCATTCTCAATAAACAGGTTAGATTTAGTTCGTTGTGACTACTTTGCAAGAATTTGTTTCGCTTTCTTAATTTACATAAGAGGCAGAATTTTTTGTGAACATTTCCGTCTAATCTAAAACCAAATCAATGTCGGTGAATCATTCCATTGACATAATCTGCTCAATCGTATTAGAATCTCTATCTATAATCCAATGAATCCATGACCAACTGAAAGATATATAGTGTTGTACCTATTTCATTATAGCTTCTGGGGTCAATTGAGTTCTAATGCTGTGGTGAGAATGTACCAGGTGCTCAGTTCTGTCTTGCACCAGTACTTTTAACACCAAGTGAACTTATTAATTTCCTTTTATTTCAGGTCGTGATCTCAAGGCTTGAAGGACTAATAGTTCAATGGAATAGTAGCATGGACAATGCTTGGCATGAAATTGTTCCCCAATCCTTCCTCTGTAGTCTTGAAGTTGTTAAACTGATGGGCTTTCCTGCCGACCATGAACTATTGCCCTCAGATTTCGTACAAGGAATGCCAAATCTAAAGAAGTTTTCCATTGTTGATTCGTTCTGCAAGCAAATACTTCCACGGGGACCAACATCCGTCTCCGAAATTCAACCTGCAATCTCCTTTAAGAAGTTGACGCACTTTGAGTTGTTCAATTTACAAGAACTCAGTCACCTAGTTGAAGAAGATTCCCAATCGGGCTCATTGTTCCAACATCTCAAGATATTAAAAGTATCAAAATGCAAAAGACTCACAAGGCTTCTAACTTCCATCTCAGCAAAGGGTCTAGTAAGCCTTGAGAAACTGGCCGTGGAGGAATGCGAAAGAATGACGGAAGTAGTGTCAAGCAACGGAAAGGAGGCAGGAGTTGAAATGGTCTTCGAGAAACTTAAGTCTTTAAAACTTCACGGTTTACCCAGCCTTGCACGCTTTTCATCAGGAAATTGTGCGTTCAATTTCCCGCGTTTGAATGAAGTTGTTGTCAAAGAATGTCCTAATATGAAGACATTTGCTCAAAATACTCTGAGTACTCCAATGTTAAATTATGTTCAAATAGCAGGAGATGATGATGATGATGATAATTCATGGCGGTTGGTCGAGGATGGGCTTAATGGCAACATAGAAAAGTTGTTCGCTGAAACGGTACGCTCTTGCTCATCTCTAGCCAAGCTAAATATTCTTGTCATTTTAAATGTGTGGCATATTTGGTCAGAGTAAACATTCATTTATTCCGTAAAATTTAGGGTATATGGAACCATTGAGCAGATGTAAGTGAAAGACTAGGCAATATCTGGCAATGCATTTCTAGGCTAAAATATGATCGAGTTGACTTCTGTTAGATGCCAAAAGAGGAGAATTAATATATGTCTATTGTGAAACCTCCCTTGCTCTCGTGTGATTTGTCGACAGAGAGTTTCGTCATATGACATCTTATATTGACACTAATTGATATTGTCGTATCCACAGAATCCAGGTTCAATCCTATTCTAAAATCAGATTATAGCAAAGACTCGAGTTAATTGATGTTTGTCCTTCTGCAGAATCCAAGTTCAGTCGGTTAGGTGCAATGTTGGTGCGATCAGATGCTTAGATGAATCCTGGTTGGGACGTTTTACTCCCTTATGATATCGATGATTCATTCGAGTTACTCTATTTGTGTGTTTCACTTGTATTTTACAACAATTTAATGGATCACTAGCAATGTGTAGCTTTTTTGCCCATTGGCGTTCGAGGACTACCCTTCAATTCTAAACTACTTAACGATACGGCTTTGCACAGTCCCAGTGATGGAAGTTGTTAATTGTTATTTGGGATAAGTTCAATTTAATACACAGTGATTCCATTCTTTTTGTCTAAAATACCATGTGATTTCAAATTTGTAATTTAGTACCATGTACTTGACAACCAGATTTACGGGCAAATCCAGAGCAGCTTATTGTCCAAACTAGCCCGAAGCGACGTCGTTTTGGGATGACATGAAAGACAATTTTTTTTCCGTTAAAGACTCCAATAATAAGTGCAATAAAACGAACAAAGAGAAAGTAGTTTTTTTTTTTGAGAACAGAGTTTTACACAAAATTAGTTTGTCTTTCATGTCATTCCAAAACAGTTTTGGGTAGGTTTAGTCGTTTAGACGGGCAACTGTTCCAGACTTGTTTGTCAAGCACAATGTATTAAATTATCATTTTGAAACTATATGATATTTAGACAAAAAGTAAAACCACCTTTTAAATTATCATTACGGATTTTTTATCCGTTTTCCTTACTGGATTACGGAAAAAATATTGGTTTTCCGGTTAACGAGATAGATACACCCCAACCAAACCAGAACCAAACACACCCAATCCTTATACCATTTTCCTCCTCCGTGACTCTCACCCAAAATCCGACCATCTCCGCCCCTTGCTGCCCCTTTCCACCATCTCCCGGCCTCCCCTGGCCTCCCCCGCCCCCTCCGAGCACCCTCTCCCTTTCCCTCCCCCCACAACACCCTCCCCACGTCCTAGCTCAGCATAGTTAGGGTTAGCTCGGCCTGGTCAACTTTTGGGCATTCTGACCCTTCTCGAGGTGGACCCACCTTGTCCTTGACTCGATATGACACCCAGTACGTTAAGGTAACTTTAATTCATGGTTTTGGTAAATAATTAGATGTTAATTATGTTGATTAGGGTTAATTAGGTAAATTAAGTATTAATTTGGTTGAATTTTGGTGAATTTTGTCTAAAATGTTGATTATGTTAATTAAGTGGTAATTTGGTTGACTTTTGGTGAATTTTGTCTAAAATGTTGATTATGTTGATTAAATGGTATTATGTTGAATTTTGGTGAATTTTGTCTAAAATGTTGATTATGTTGATTAAGTGGTATTATGTTGAAATTTCTTGAAATGATTTGTTTTATGGTAATTTAGTTGATAATGTTGATTGAATGGTATTATGTTGAATTTTGGTGAATTTTGTCTAAAATGTTGATTATGTTGATTAAGTGGTAATTTGGTTGAATTTTGTCTAAAATGTTGATTAAGTGATATTGTGTTGAAATTTCTTGAAATGATTTATTTTTATGGTTTTGTTGAATAATTAGTACATTTATTTTGATGTTTATTTGAACATTCGGAACGAATACATGTTTAGATATGTCGTCCCAGCGCTACGGAGATATATTTGGCGATGGAGGTCCTTCTGATAGAAGTTTACTTAAGCGGCAAGAAGTCCATCGGTCATAGACAATCTAGAATGTAGAGATATCTGATAATGGTGATGAGTTTTATGTGAATGCTATATTCAAGATTTATCGGCGCCGATGGAAGCAGAATCTGGTGGAGCACAGGGCATTCTTGGGGTATATGCAGAATGCTGGTTTTTTGAATGTTTGGCACATCGGTCACGTTGTGATCGAACCAGCTCTAATTATAGTATTGGTAGAGCATTAGTAGCCAGAAATACATACCTTTCACATGCTGGTAGGGGAGATGACAATTACGCTTCATGATGTAGCTATATTGTACGGACTTCTTATTGATGGCCTCCCACTGACTAGACAGTAGACACCTAGAGAGTGAGAGGAGTTATGTATCCAGTGTTTCGATAGGTATCCGAAGGATACACTCGGCTATGTGGTAGGTAACGGCATTGCACTGCGATGGTTTAAGGAGTTCTACGATCCTACCAACTTGGATGAGGATGTTGACGACCATACTGTATGGCAGTATGTCTGGGCGAGCATAATGCGCCTGATTGGCTACGTCTTATTTGTGGAGATGATCGAGTCCAGAGTCAGTGTGTATTGGTTACCGATGTTAGTGAACTGTGACTTTATTGGGAGGTATAGCTGGGGCAGCGCTTATCTTGCCCATCTGTATAACCAGCTATGTCGAGCAACTGATCAGACTTCTTTTTCTGTTGCTGGAGATCTCGCCCTTGTTTGCATATGGTCATTGAGAGGATCATCCAACTACGACCAGTCATGAAAAATCTTATTGTCCTAGAATATGGTCAAGCATTGAGCATCAAGTAATAATAAAGTTGCTACTGCTTTACTTTGGTGTTTAAATTTGATTAATTAACACAGATGACATATGTTTTTTTAGGTGGGCTAGAAAGATAAATTGTTGCGAGTCAAGAAAATGTGCGATCGTGAAGCTATATCAGCGCGAGTTGGATGAGCTCAAGGACGAAGATGTAAGTATAGTTAGAAAATTTCTATAACTTTTTTGTTTTATACAAACATATGCATAATCACATGAAACGTACATTTACTTGTAGGTCATTTGGCAACCATACTCCGATGCCATTATTGGGTCCTTGCCTGCTTTGGTTCATCAAGATCGGTAGTTATGGTTGGTACGTGTGCCTCTGATAGCGTTCTAGTGTGTGGAATGGCATTACCCTGATCAAGTATTTAGATAGTTTAGCTATGTCCAAGGTATTCCACATCCACCAGAGTCGGATGATGGGATATATAGTACCCATTTATGCGGTCGTGGTCAGACTGACACGAAGTGGGATGAAGTTTTTGGACCATGTGATGCTGTGGAAGGACTTTCGATATAACTATGTCTTTGCCCTAGGTTAGCGGATAAAGCACGACAACATCTATTACTGCAGCGGATATATGGACTGGTACAGGTTGTGCTTACAATGCTTTATCAGTCATGTAGGAGCCACGACACTCCGGATTGTAAGTACATATCTGCTTGTTATTTAACATATAATTTTCTTCGTTACGCACATATTACAACTTGTAACAAGTTTATCATTTTCAGGCAGATGCTTTTGAGCATATATAGTACGCATCACAGGATGATCCACATATTTGGACCTTATCTGAGGCGGCCTTTCAGTTTGTCAGTGAAGAGCGACGCTATACAGAAAAGCCTCAATATTAGCAGCCGCCACCACAATATCAGGCCATGGTCTACAATGTACCAGAGTAAGAGAGAATGTCGATCGCACGTCAAAAGTAGAATATGTTCAGTAGGAGGAAGAAGATGCCAGTAGGTAGACCTGAGCCCCCCGTCAATGTTCAGCCAATGTAGTGGACAGACTACCAAGGACAAGTATCACAGACCCAGATGCCGATGCAGGAACTGCACCTTAGTCCTCCTAGCCCTATGCCGATATCTATGAACCAACAACCGGTGCATCCACAATCTCCAACTTTGAGGCAACGCTCGATTTTTTATATTGACGGCTCTAGCTCATTCATACCATAACAGACCTTGTTACAGCCTTCGCAAAGGTATGTTTCTTAGTCGTTAACAATCTATATGAATAAGTTCTATATATGTTATAATATTTCTAAACTATGTTGTTTTCTTAGTGGTGGTTTTGGTGGAGGGCTTTTCGGAGAGCAGATAGATTCACATCCTTTTTTCAACTCTGAGTACCCCATGTTTAGTTCTCCAAGACTGCCACAGTAGACCTTATTTGGACAAACAAACTTTGACACCTCTCCCTTTCAGCAGCAGCCGCCTAGTAACACAGGCTTCGTGCCATCGCAGTCCCATCATATTCATCCTCAGCCACACATGACTGTTAATGCATCAAGCTTGCTAAGGTAAACTTTGTAATTAGTTAAGTACATGTAATCGTAATTTTGAATGTTGGGTTATTCATTCGTCTATCTTCTAAACAGACAACCTATCAGTGCACCAGAGACAAATACGCATAGCAGTTCAGAGTTTGTTGAAAGTAGAATAGGCACTGAAGAAGGTCTTGCTAACGAGGAACGAGAAGAAGCAAGGGTGATTCGCATCCAGCCAGCGCATCCAGGGAAAGAGATAGGAATAGACTACAGAACAGGATGTTGACTGCGTCCACCTGGAAAAGACAAGGTGGTAGTTCACTACGAGAGGAAGAAGGCTCCAAAGAAAGATAAGGCTTCGAAGAAAAAGTAGTAACAATGATGGATTGTAATACTTGCCTAGTGTTTGTGATGTTATGAATCCTGTTTATTACAACACTTGTTGAGTCGACTATCCTGGTTCTTATAACACTTATTGAGCTGACTATCCGGCTTATTAATCCTGCTCTTGAATCTTGCTTATCACGAATCCTACACATGACTGTGAGACTACAAAATTAACACAATATAAACACAAGATTATTGGCACAATTGACTATCAATTGTGCTTAGTTGATCCCGAACTTTCTTCTTCTTTCATCAAAAAGACTTTGAAAATATTTTCTTTCCCAACATCAAGACTATTGAATTGTCTGCAAGTATATTTGATCTTCACCTACAAAATTTAGATTTGTCAAAGATAGTTTAGGCACACTCGGATGGCTATATAAATAGTACACAAGATTTCTATTTAAAGACTTACATTCAGAAGAAGGAGAACACATCACGAATGTATGGTCCCAGTTTTGTCATCTTTAGAACTATGACACTCAGTCGAATCGTCATGTGCAACAGCCACAATATTAGTACAATTTAGTACAATTATTCAAGTCTATTTGCACCAACAAAGGTCATAGTATATACCTTAAAATCTGCATAATAATGACCATCAAACAGCTTCGCATAGTCTGACTCTCATCCGAATCGTCCTGTACAACAAGCACAATATTAGTACAATTTTGTCTGGGTGTTTGAGTCTATTTTAAGCAACAAAGGTCATAGTATATACCTTAAAATCTGCACAGTAAGGATGTATACTGAGAACAAGGATAACCATCATCTGATAATATTGTAAAATAATATGTTAGCAAGCCGTAATAACCGAATTAACTATAATATATATTATTGACATTGCAGCTTTGACGATACAACCATGTTGGATGCGCTTGAATTTATAAAGTAAAGTCCTAATAAATAATCATATCTTCTTGACCAAACTTGTATACGAAAATATGTGCATATTAATTTGTATATTAATTATTGTGAATTAGCTATGAATCAATACCTTCATTACTCAGATAGGTTTTGGCACGCGTCCACATATCAGGCTCACCAAATAATTCCTTTAGCGCCTTTTTCTTCGCTTTTGCTTCTTTCTCAGCCTTAGCCTTTGCTTTCTCTGCTTTGGCCTTTTTTACTGGGTCAACGTAACCAAGGGGTGGCCTTATAAGACATCTAAAGATACTACCATACTTTGATTCATATAAATCATGCATGTCTTTGCTTGGTAGGTGGATGATAGGTGGTGGTGAATGGTACTCGTATTCATCTGCACCCTTACCATCAGATATTATATGACCCTTCCCGTGCCTGCTTATGTCTAAATAATTGAAAGAAAAACAAGCAACATCAAAGGACCTTGTAAACATAGTTCACACGAAAAGAAACACAATGCACACTAGGATCATAGTTCACATAGTTCTAAAACCAACCATAACAAAACAAAAAAAGATCGAGGGTTAGACCTATCGACTATAATAAACACAATGCACACTAGAGTCATAACACCAAGTTTTTATTGCTACAAGGACACTCTCTAGCCACGACGTCTACCAGTACTAGGCTTGTCTGCTACCCTAGTCGTGACCTTTGCTGTAGCCCTTGCAACTACCTTTGTTGTTATGGCTGCTCAAAATTGTGCAACAGTAACAATGTCTAAACAGTTGGCTTTTACATGATTTCTACCACCGCATATAGTACAGTGGATGCACAAAGCTGCTAGGTCCATCTCATTGTGTATTCGATGCTTCGGTCTACCTCTACTCTAAATAGTTCGTTGATCGGGAATGAGCTTCACAACAGTCTGGTCTTCAGGTGATACCTAGTATGCAGGATTTCTTAGTGGTACAAATAAGTGCTGATAACATAGTTGTGTGTTCTCTAGACGATAGCACCGGTCAACATATATTTTGTAGTCAGGTATGCCCATCTTGATACAACAAGTCATTGCATGTGAACATGGATAGTGAAATGCTTGGAATTTACTGCATTGACATATTCCTCTTTCCAGAAGCACCCGATGTATTTTCCCACCTTTTCCTGTGCACCGTGATGGTCTAGTAAATACAGAATAATCACCTAGGTGAGGGTTAGATATTGAGACAGTATGCCCTTCAGCTTTCTTCTCCCATTTTTCCAACTTGGCACGGAGCTTACTTGACAATATTATCTCGCCGAGAACACACTCTTCAATACACTGTGTCACGCTCTTCTGGAAATATTCAGTGAGTTGTGCATAAATTTCTGCAACCATTGTGATTACTGGAAACCGCCGTGCTCTTTTAAACTCGCTAACATTTGTCATCATATGACCCTATCAACGTCCACCATCAAGAGCTAAACTCTATTTATTTAGTTCTTTCTCAATCATCCACGGATAGACCTCTTCATCAACCTGGTTAGTTTGTCCTAAATGAGCATGCAACTTTGTGAGTTGGGCTTGCATTCCTGCACGTATTATATTTGATGTGATATTATGTTAAATAATCAACTAACATTAACCATAAAAGGCCATCGGAAAAAAATGTTAGTACATGCTATCTTCATCACATTCTTCATTGCAGGGTTGTTGAACTTTTGGTTGAGATTACTAGCAATGTGTCTCAAACAATATCGATGACAGACATCCATACGTCATCCTCATCCATATGCATATGTCATTGCCTTTATTATACCCGGATGTCGATTAGAAACAACACATATTCCTCGTCGATCTTTGGCAACGTGCAACCTTACTTATTGCATAAACCATGGCCAACTGTCAGTATTCTCTGCTTCGACAATAGCAAATGCTATCGACAGGATGGCGGTATTACAATCAATCACAGTAGCGATCAACAAGGTATGTTTGAATTTTCCAATCAAGAACATGCCATCAACTTCCATGACAGGCATGCAGTGCTTAAAAGCTTCGATGTAAGGCTTGAAAGCCCAGAAAACTCGATTGAACATCTTTACTATGGGTGGAAATGGTTCACTGTAATAGTCTACACTAGGTTGTTCATGGTAAAATTCTCATTGAACCACAGTTCTAGGGTTACTTGCTTGACATACGGCAAACCATTATAGCAGCAGAGAGTAAGATTCTTCCCAACCTCCCCATAATAGCTTGAATGCCTTGTCTCTTTCCCCCTAAGTCTTTGCATATGTAGGAAAATAATTCAAGCGACCATGCAGCTCATGACGTAAGGACTTGATAGAAACATTTGATTCATCTGCTACTCTATGTGTAATCATCTATGCTATATAGTCTGATGATAATTGTCGATGATCTAGTGTGTCCTAA
The DNA here is from genome assembly GCA_012979155.1 of Hypericum perforatum. Classification (NCBI taxonomy): domain Eukaryota; kingdom Viridiplantae; phylum Streptophyta; class Magnoliopsida; order Malpighiales; family Hypericaceae; genus Hypericum; species Hypericum perforatum. The sequence continues at coordinate 27,342 of SOPF01027312.1, read as the reverse complement.
ATACGACCACATGTATGAGGATGGTTGTGTTTCACAATTTTTTAATGATTGAACAATGTATCTCTTCCATCCTGTGATACACGTATCTTCCACTAGCACTGATCTTTGACCTTTTTTCTACATTCCACGGCAAAAGTAGTCAGCCTAGATTCCTTAACGACATACTCTCGGCCCTAAGCCATAGAGTAAGCTTTTATCTCCCGCATAGCTTCATTTTTCATTTTTCACATGTTGCCTTCCTTCAGAAGCCCACAACAACTACTGGAATAATTTTCATAACCCCATTGATCAGCATATGCTGTCATGTCTGCATTTTTATCACACACAGGAATAGAAAGTTGGGCTAACCAAGGTGATTCTTCTATCTGGTCCAGCTAAAATCCTCCTTCTTCACTTTTCTCGTTGTTCTCCTCTTCTTCTTCCTCGTCTGGTTCTTCTTCTGACTCCTCTCGTCATATTTCGAGTCAAAGTTATTGCTTGTATATGGAGTACTTGGTTCGAAGCCCAAGTTAGCTTCTTCTACCTCCTCTTCTTCTTCGTCGTATTCCTCACGTGTTCTCTCTTCTTCGTAGTATTCCTCACGTGTTCTCTTCTCAAAAAATATGTCCATTGCTATTTCCCTTGCATCTAACCCATATAAATTGACCATGGTCTGAACCATTTTGACAACATCTCTGTGATGCTTAATAATCACTGGCCAAAACATTCCTGAACCTACGGGGCATCTGAATAGCAAATCATCTAGTTCTTCATTATCATCAAAAGAAATCTTTTTGACTACTTTTCGTTGTAACCGCTCGTACGTTAACATATTTTTGTGAAACTTCAACCTCACTTCACATCCTCCTTCGTACTCAACACCAGTAAGCCTATTTTCCTTAATTTCTCCATCGTACAATACTCTAATTCAAACAATTTGCCGAGATATTTTAGATATATCTACAGACAAAAATTTAAATATATTTAAAGAAGTCAAATTAAAAATCTACCCCTAAATAATTCAACCACATCATTTCAACTAATTATCAAACAACTATAAATAGTAATTTTGTTCAACATTATCAATAATTAATAACGACAGTTCAACAAATCAAAAACTAACAACCAACTTTCTTAATCAATTTTCAACCGAGAAACTTCAACATTATCAATATAATTAACAACACAAATCTTACATAATTCACAAATTTAATAACGATAGTTCAACAAATCAAAACTAATAGTAACCTTTCTTAATTAATTATTAAGATTCAACATCATCGATAATTAACTACACTAACACAAAATTATTAAACAACTAAACCCTAAATCTATCACAAAAGCTAAATTACAATAAATTTACATACTTGAAGCTTCAATCGTGCACGAATTCGCTCTTCAAACCCTTTAGGAAAAATTAAAATTTTGGTGGAATTCGGATTTTTTTCAATTTGCCTCGTTCCTCCCCTGCTTGCTCCTTTTATTGAAATTTTTTGACCAAAAAACGGGTTAAAAATCTGTAATTGGGTGGATAAAAAATCTTACCCTCACCCTCAAACCGTTAAATTGGATTCCGGGTGTCCGACCAGGAGATAAACAAATTACTAGCTTAAAATTCGTAACCTGGTCCAGATTACGGTTATTTTGCCTGGTTCAACCTGATTACGGAAAATATTTTGGTAAACCGATTACGGAAAAAAAGTTGGTAAACTTGGCCCGGGAAAAAATTCCGTAATCCGGAAAAAGAGAAATGACGTGAACACCAATTTCATAATTTTAATATGTGGGTACCATTTTTGAAAATTTTGGTGAATAATAACAGAAAAAAAAATCCTAGCTGTGGTCGGACTAGTCAGATTATCAATGTCGATGTGAGACTAATAATTTTTATTTGAGAAACCCATTTTTAATACGCTAGCACAGCTTCCTCCCTCGTGAAGGTCGCCGATTCCTCTTTCCGACGATACATTTTCCTTCGCCCCTTCTCTCTCTCTCTCTCTCTCTCTCCAAAACACTAGCACATCATTTTCCTCATCCTCCTCTTCCTGCGTCCTCTCAAATCTGGTGAGTGGTTTGTTTTGTTTATGATTCTGCCTTTTTCGAAGCTGTTAATTTGATGCAAGAAAATTCCATTAATAAAAGAGAGAAAAGGAATTGAAAATTGAAAAAAGAAATAATAGATGATGGGAAAGACAGAAGACTAAAGAGTAGGTGGGGGAAGAGGAGGCGTCATGGGTGATGTAGGTAATCTTGTTGACCAAGACCACGAGGGAGGAGACTGTGGTCTTGTATAATAATAGTATTAATCATTAGTTGTTCATTAATTAATCCATTGCATTGCATCTGGTTGCTTGATTTGAATCAAATCCGTTCCTCAACCGCTCTACTCGCTACTCATCTCTACTTTTGCTTAATTACATATCCCTTAATTATTTACGGTGACCATTGACTAAAAACACTTGAGGATATTCCCCTAGAGGTTTGAACAATTAAGCGAGATTATGTCGTCATAATTACATTTGCATTTGCCAATTGGCAAGTTAAGTGGGTTGGGCATTTCTGTCCCTTTTGTATTGCGATAAGTTTGTCAAAAAAAATATATTATGCAAATGCTATGAATTTAGTAAAAGAAAACACAACTGATCTGTTAACTAAGAGCGGAATTTAACACATTTTTATTTGACCACTCGTATGCGTTTGATCGAAAGTTCCAAGCCTTTCCCCAAACACAACTATTGAAAATTTCAAGTTGGCTAAAATATTGACAAGAAACAATATATATTTGATTGATATCACTAATATACGAATACTAGTTACAATCATTGTTCTCATAAATGACTCAGAGATCGACCCAAAATTAGGTATAATCGGTCCAACTATCGGTTGGACCAATTTTTTTCTTTCTATTTTTTTTGTAAATTTTTGAAATATATATAGATATATAATTAAATAATGGGTAAATTACCCTCATGTCCCTGATTTATGGCTATTTTTGTGATAGGGTCCCTGGATAATTTGAATTAGATGTAAGGTCCCTACTTTTATCTGAAATATTGATTAGGGGTCCTTGCATGACGTCAGCACCAAAATTTTTCTTTTTTTATGTGTAAAATGACATTTGTACCCTTTTAATTAAAAAATTAAATTTTCTCCCTCTCTCCCCTTCCTCTCACGTCTAACTCCTACCTCTCTCCTCCATCTTCTTCTTTTTTCTCTATTTAATTCCAGATTTATTATTAAATCCAAACTAATCAATTAAATCCAAACATGAAACCTAAATCTCAGTGAATTTAAGAAAAAAAACTCAATCGATTGAAATCAAAAAATTAGCGAGCAACAATACAAAGAAGATGACCGGAGTTGGCAACGGACAAGAACCGGAGCTGAAACCTGAATAATAATCGGCTATCTATTCGAACAAAATTGAAATCCGGATTACACTCTATCTCATCAAACAACAATCGACCATCTATTCAAACAAAAAAGAACAAAACACAAATCCAGGTGACGTAGTCGAACTAGAGATCCCTTCGTGTCAATACCGATTGGTAGCCTTCGTCAGTCCAGCCTCGCTATCGTGTGCGAAGTCCACTAAGTCAACCCTAACTGTCTCGTCCCCCTTCACCCTCCTCCAGTCGAGCAGTAGATCTCTTTATGCCGACACCGATGTCCACATCTGGCATGTAGAGCACGCCTCTATCGGAGCATTAGGATGTAGTCGTGGCAGAGTGCAAGGAGGAGCATGGTGGTTGCGGCGTGGTCGCTGATGGTGGAGACGACGGGCATCGGAAGGGGGATAAGCTCTGCCGTGACGGATCTAGTGGAGGAGATTTGCACTGGATTGGGCCTGGGCCTACGGGAGGTTGAACCTGTTGGAGAAGAACTTGCCTTGGGAGACGGTAACAAGGGCGCAGCCGTGGGTGGATTGGGTCTTGGCCTGGCGGAGGTGGTCAAGGATGGTGGTGATAACCATCGGGTTGAGGTAGTGGTCGTCGTCACCGGTTAGGGTTAAGACGAAGAGGTTCCGTTTCTCCCTAGGTTACCCTTTTTAAATCTGTAATCGAAGGAATTCCTAATTTGGATTTGGCTTAGATTGTCTTAGGAATTCTAATCGAAGGAATTCATTTGTTTGTTTTATGGTTTGGTTCCAGAGCCACCCCCTTGTTTCGATGATGCCTTCTTTTATCTTTTTTATCTAAGGTTTTTTATTTTATTTTTTATCTAAGGGTATTTTGGTCATTTTAGTGATAAAAAAATTGCTGACATCAGCTTCAGTTGTTTTAGGGACGTGAGACCAATATTAATTCAAGAAGTAAGGACCTTATATCTATTTCAAATTACCCAGGAACTTTATTACAAAAACACCCATAAGTCAGGGACCTGAGAGTAATTAACCCTTAAATAATTGATATAATAAATTAATAGTAACATACAAACATACCAAATTTTATAAAATATATCAAATAAAATATTCATACAATTAGATAACCTCGAATAAAATATATAATCATAAATTAGTGAAACTTTACAGTCGAACTATTTTGGTTGGACTGCAAACTGTCTGGTCCAACCGACTTGAACAGTGAGCAGGTTTCTGCCCAAAAATGGGTCGTTGAATGAATCGATTGGCGGCCAGATCGTCCCGACCGTCGTTCAGACCACATTTTTTAAAACAATGTTACAATCTTAACAAACATTAATACATTCACATTTTTAAATAGTTATAGATAATGGAAAAAAGAGTTGGGCGAACGAGACGCGTCCAAAGACCTTTTTGGGGCCTATTTGTTTTCTCTGTGATGTTGACGGATGCCAATAGGAAGGAGCAGTGTATAATCTCTTCTCTCTCTCTCTCTTTCTACTCTAAATTAGTACTTTGCCTATACTTGATTGAGCTGAGTCAGATCTCTTTTATTCAACCGCTCTACTCAAAACTGATAAGTTTTTAAGTTGTGTTTCTGGTGGAGCTCTGTTTTGGTTCCCTTTTTGATTTAAGTTAAAAGATATGGACATATTTACTTCTGTTCTACCCATGATCCTGGAGCCTCTTGTCGGTCCGATCAAAAGGCGCATCGGTTATGTTTTCCAGTTTCGGAGCAAGGTCAACGATTTCGGCGACAAGGTCAAGCTGCTGGAGCTGGAAAAAGAGAGCTTGCTGTGCTCTATCGATAATGCCCAGAGGCGAGGGGAAGAGGTGGAGAAGCATGTTCTCGAGTGGCGAACTCGGGCAGATACGGCCATTGGAGAAGCGCAAGTCCTGGTCCGGAAGGGAGAGGAGGAAGCACAGAGGGGTCGTTGCTCTCTTCGATTGACGGCCAGATATCGAATTGGCAAGAAGGCAGCGCAAGGAACGCCAGGTACTCTGTCTAAGTCGATGTTGGGTTCTTATCTCTCTAGTTTTAACAACAATTTGATAATTTTTCCTGCAATAATACTATATATTTGAGTTTGTGAAACCCATAATCTAACCATGATGGGCCTAATCCAATATAATTCGTGAGATCTACTTATTTGAACGGATATTCAAAAATGAATCCATGTTTACCATATCCTTGATTTTAAGATTCAGATTCATATCATCCAATTTGGATCCATGTGTAAATCATGTAAAAAGGTATCGTAACAAAATCCGAATTGGAATCATATTTTATATTTGAGTTTGTGAACCTCAGAACTTAAACACGGATTCAGATTATTTGAAGTGGTATGGAAATTCGAATCCAGATTTACAAATTTCTGGATTCAGATTCGTATCATTGAAACAAAACAAAATCTGGCATTGATTCCATGTGTCCATTATTTAAAAAAAAAGTATCATAAATTAGAAGGAAAAAAACAACAAGTCAAAATGTTTTTAAACCTATTGTTGAATTTACATTTCTGTTGTTAATATTACAATGTATAGAAACTAATTTGTAAAATAACATCCATAAATAAGGCAATATCATAGTTAAAAAGACAACAAACAGAGCATACAATGTTTATTTTTATGTTTACTGTTAACTTCCATAGTTCCATTTCACTTATAAAAAAAATTTCTGCCATCCATAATTACCTAACAACCTCCTCCATCTCACCTCCGCTCCCTATCTAGCTGCCCTCTCGAGGTCAAATTAGGCGTCTTGTCTCACTCAGAAGTAGGGCTGCAAGCTACAAATTCATCCATTTGAAAGCCTAGACATCTAGCAATTTGTTTTTGCTTCGCATTTGAAAGCCTAAATAGCATGCTCACTGGACTTCTTCTCTCACTTTCTGTGTTGGTGGTTGTAATTTTTAAGTTGGTCTTTGAATGTCAGGTATCGTTCAATTACTGGAGGAAAAGAGCAGATTGGGTTCCATGATATCCCATCGTCCTGATCTGAAGCAAATTGTCAGGGCACTATCTGTGGAAGGATACGAGGCAGAGTCAAGAAAAACAATTCTAAACCAAGTGATGGATGCATTGTTGGATCCCAATGTTACCATGGTTGGAGTGTATGGTATGGGTGGGATTGGAAAGACCACCTTGGCAGAGGAGGTACAACGCCAAGCCACGCAGAATTCATCGTTTAATAAAGTTGTCATGGCCATGGTGACTGCCACACCAGATATAAAGAGGATTCAGGACATGATTGCAGAATTTGTTACTGGATCAAAGTTGGATGAGAGCACTGATACCACAAGAGCTAGTAGACTTCATCAAATCTTGGAGGATATGAAGGTCCTGATAATTCTAGACGATCTGTGGAGTATGTTTGAACTTGATAAAGTGGGGATACCTTCCTGGAATGTCGGTAAGGGCTGCAAAATATTGTTGACATCTAGAAATGAGGATATACTATTTAACATGGGCTCACGGAAGAATTTCCGTCTTGAGTTTTTGTCTGAGGAGGAGTCTATGAGTTTGTTTAAAAAGAAAGTGGTCAAGTTTGATTACCCAGAAATTGCCGAGCAGATACTGGCCAAATGTTCTGGTTTTCCGTTGTTAATTGTCACAGTTGGTGGAGCTCTCAGAAACAAGGGCTTGCATGTTTGGAAAAATGCATTGACACAGATATCCAAGTTTGAGGATGGAGATGTAGTTAAAAAAGTGCATTCTATCCTTGAGTCTAGCTACAATAATTTGGGTGACGATAAAACTAAGCAAATTTTCCTCCTGTTTGCTATCTCTAGCCAGTCAGATATTATGATGTTAAATTTGTTAAGATATGGTTTGGGTCTAAGTTTCTTCAAGGGATACACAGTATGCGAGGCGAGAAACCACCTCAAAACATTGATTGCTGACCTGAAGGCTTGTAGCCTTTTGGATGTTGATAAGCAGGGTAATCCGAAGATGCATGATATCATTCGGGAAACTGCTATTCGAATAGCGCGTAGGAATAAATATGCTTTTAGGGAAACAGATGGCAAAGCCTTGACCGAGTGGCCAAGTAGGGGTGACATTAATGGTTGCTCAATTGTGTCTATACCGCAAAGCAGCGACATCCGACAACTTCCTGAAGATCTAGGATGCCCAGATGTTGAATTATTGTTACTCTTCTGCAATTGGCATTCGGTGGATATTCCAGATTCAACTTTTGAAGGGACAACAAAGCTCAAAGTTATTCACTTTGCTAGGATGGAACTTGCATCTCTGCCTATTGGACAATCACATTCCCTCACAAACCTTCATACTCTACGTCTGGAAGATTGCCATTTGCTGGATCTAACCACCATCACACAGTTGAAGAGTTTAGAAATTCTTAGTTTTCGTGGATCTGATCTAGAAGCATTACCAAGTGAAATTGGAAACCTGACTAGGATGAAGTCGCTCGATTTAACCGACTGCTCTAAGCTCAGCTTTATTCCATTAGATTTGATATCAAAGTTGAACTTATTGGAGGAGTTGCTGATGGGGAATAGCTTCGACAATTGGGATGTTGAAGAGGACACTGGCGGAACTAATGCACGACTCTCAGAGCTGAAATGTTTACCTCGACTTGAGACTTTGGAGGTTCGTGTTCCAGATACTCGAGCATTACCGAAAGACTTGTTCTCCAATCATTTGGAAAAATTTCAAATACTAATCGGGAGAAAATGGGAATTCAATGAAACAGCCAATACCCTGAAGGTGGAGTTCGACATGAGAACTGACGTTCTCCCAAAGGTTAGAGGGTTGTTGAAGGATTTGGAAATTTTGTATCTACATGGTTCCATGACTAGTTATTTGTACGATCTAGAGAAGGAAGAGTGTCTGAAGTTGAAAAAACTCCACGTGGCGGATTCTTGTGAGCTTCAACAAGTTGTTGACTGCAGAAAGTGGGGGCCAACCGTATGTTTTCCGCTCCTCGAATCACTGAAATTAAAGGGATTGACAAGAATGGTGACAATATGCCAGGGTCTACCAGCTTCAGAATCTTTCAGCCAAATGAAAAGACTGAAAATCGAAAATTGCGACAAATTGACATATCTCTTCTCGCTTTCGGCGGTTAGAAGCCTTCCGCAATTGGAGGAGATAGAGGTGAGTCATTGCGATGAAATGGAAGCGTTGTTTGTCGCAGAAAGTGATTGTAAGGACAAGGCAAATGAAGTTGTGGAGTTCCCACGATTACATCGCCTCTCGCTTCACCAGCTGCCGCAGCTGAAATGCTTCCTCTATGCAAAGGAGAAGCCTATTGGATCGGGTAGCTTGGAGACTGCAAAAGCGGAGTCAATGCCCCTTTTCAATGAAAAAGTATGTTATATGGAATTCAACAAATTACATATTATTTACTTTTCTTTTTAATTTGGTATCATCATCAATTCTAACCATGCCAATTAGAACTATATAATGATATTACATAATTCACCATTGCAAACTGAAGATGATTCCTCTTTTTTATGTGTTCCGACGGATGTAACCAACGTAGACTCACATATGTTATAAAACTAATTCCTCTTTTTACCGTATGATCTTAATGTTTCTGCCAGGAAACATTGGAGATTAGGATATATAACAAGTGTTCATTTTTTTCAGGTCGCACTTCCTAGCCTGGAAACATTGATGATCAGTGACATTGGCGGTATTGAAATGATTTGGTGCAGTCAATTAGCATCGAGTGCACTTGACAAACTAAATTCGCTGAAGATTTGGAATTGTCACAAATTACAGAAAGTTTGGCCATCTGGTTCACTTGGAAGATTTCAAAATCTGAAATCTCTATCAGTGCAGTCATGTGATGCACTGGAAGAGATATATCAATTTGGAGATAGTGTTGTTGGAGGCCCCAAAGATGACCCGATGATACTTGGGTTGAATGAGTTGAGACTGTATTGTTTACCAAAATTAAAGCGCATATGGAAAGAAGATTCAAGTGGACAATATTATGGTCTTCATAATTTGGTGTCAGCACGTATTTCGAGTTGTGAGAGTTTGGAAAACGTCTTCCCACTTGTTGTAGCCAAGACCCTTTCCCAGCTCAAGCGTCTAATAGTAATGGAATGTGGGAAATTGAAGGTGATTGTTGCAGAAGCAGAAGAAGAAGAATACTCGAGCGATCTCCCATGCATTTTATTCCCCACACTTAAATTCTTAGAAATTGCGGATTGCCCGAAAGCCAACATATTTGGAGCTGGACAGCCTCATTTTCCAAATCAGCGACCTTTCTTCTCCCTCGAAAAGGTATGCCACTGACAATTATAACATCATTCTTCATACGTTACATACACTTTTACTTTTAAATTATCTGTTTCCTTTTTTACTACGACTACTTTTTGTTAACTATTAAAATTTAGTTACCCTAATCCAACATAGGATTCGTATATAATGGAGAAATGAACTTACTCAATAACAAAGAGATATTGAGACATAGTAACACTGATGACACGGAACGCGATATACGTACTTCGATCATCTAACGATTTTCACTATGATATGGAGTACAATTGAGACATTGGCTATTGTGAGACTACCCACCTTTGCCTATACTATTGTATCATTGTATTTAGTCCGAAGAATTTCTTCACAATGTGCTCTTATCTATGGGAGCCTAAACTAGAATATTTACTAGTTAGACTCTTATTACAATAGGCAGTCCTTAAATAGGTACACTTTGGTTTAGTTTTGCTATCCATTTTTAATTTACTACACTTCCCTCAGTTTCAAATAAATTGTAAAAGTAGATAAAAGAAACTAATTCCAAGAGATATAAAGTGATTAGAGGCTCACAATATTATTACTCACAGTTAACACAATTCTCAAATATGTTGATAGTTTCATGGCATAATAATTGTATTCGCTCTATTTTTAACAATGGACTTGAACTCTCCCCGTAGTTTCTTATGTACCAAGTTATTTTCCGGTGAACTTTGATATTTGTTGTTGCATATTTTCATACTCTTCAAAACACTTTCCATAGGTGTGGATGTAGAAAACTTTACAGAAAAAGTCCATGATATCGCCGAAAATCACTTTGTTACAGTATTGCTTAAAATCGATCAAGTGAGTCAAAATTATTATAATTAAAATCAATTAGATCTATTGACAATTGCCGAACTTGCATCAGCTAAAGACTCAAATGTTACATTTTAACAAATTAAATCAAGGATTAGTTTGATATTTTGCCACCTTGTCATGTCATATTAACAAATATGCTAGAAAATCTGATATCACGTGATTTCTGAAACAATGTCGTTTCAACTAGGTAGGTATGGACCAAATTAATTTTAATTTTAATAAGTTTTTACTCAATTGATCAAATTAAATCACAAAATACTAAAGTTATATTTTATGATATCACATAATGTTGGAGTAGACTTTTCTCAAACTTTAACTTTATTTTTAAAGTGACTTACCTTTTGATGAGAGGCAGAGCTAGAAATTTAGAAAGTGAGGTTAATTCTTAAATATTTTAAGATTTAATTTTAATTTGTAACTTAATTAATTTTTTATTTTATAGACATATTTTAAAAATATACTAAAAAATATATAAAAAATATAAGTGGTAAAGTGGGGACAATTGCCCCCGCTATCCTACTCCTAGCGTAAAAAATGATGTTTTTTATTGGGCAAAATAGAAATCAGGTTGATCGTGGTGTTTCTATAACTTATTATTCTCAGATAACATATTTCAGTGCTCCGAATTTGAAAAAATGCAACTTTTAGGTCATTTCACCAATTATCATATTTTATTGACCTTTATGCCCTTCGAAAAAGCTAATGAAAAAACAATCACTTCACATGTATGTGTCGTCTTTCGTCGATCATCCGACTCCGTAAGTCCTCGACCTTGAATCACCATGGGCTTCTACTTCGTCGAGCAAGCAGGAGCCTCCAGATACGACTCTGGGTCCAGCTCCTCGCCCGGCTGCACCTCGAGCAGGTGGAGGAGAAGCATAAATCTCGTCTTTTTGGTAGAACGGAAAAAAATCTGTCTATTGGTATAGACGGGTTAAAAAACTATCTTTTTGTCAGACCGAATAGCCTAGACAGTATTTTGTGAATTTTAATTTTTTGGTACTATTTTGGTAATTTTTTGTGAACAATAACATTAATTTGAAGAAAAAAAAAACCCAATAATTTCTTCATCTAAACTTTGCTATGCATGAACGCCACAAGTATATGCACGTATGAGAATATGTATATGTAAAAAATTATTTTAAAATTCTTAGTCGAATTTCAGTTATTACTTCATAGTTTTACTCGTTTTTAATAAATAACGAATAAATTTCGGCATGTAGCGACTCATTATAGAATTAATGAAAACCTAGCGCACAGGAAAATACAAGAAATCACGTATACATGGTTATATATTGGAATTATTATATAACCTTTTTCTTGTGTTATACATAAAGGTAAGAGGGTTTATTTTGGGATGCGAATTTGTTCTTGTTACCCAGTGACTGAAATTTGCTTGCTTGATTGCTATTTTAGGTTGTACCCAATTTGAAAGAGATGACTATAGATGGCAGAATTTTCAAATCTATGTCCTCCAACTATCTCATCGGTTTGGAATCTCTACGGCTGTCTCTCATCAGAGGGGGGACATTAGTGGAAGTTTCTCAGTTGGAAAATATGCCCCTTCTGCAAAAACTCGCTGTACGGGATTCACATATTAAAAACCTATGGGGAAGCCAGACGAGTGGGATTGATGCGGGTGAACCCTCCTCCTCCTCCTCCTCCTCCTCCATAAGGATCTTACAGCTTAGCTGGGTGCGTCGGTTGCGGCACGTGTGGAGACCAGACTCCCAGATGGACCCTGTTCTTCCTTTTCTTGAGATCCTGGAATTGTATTGGTGCGAGGATTTGATCATTTTGGCACCCTCACCATCTGCATCTTTCCGGAGCCTGACCACTTTGAAGTTATTTGGATGCAATAAACTGACGGATTTGGTAAACCCTTCCGCAGCTAGAACCATGGGAAGCCTCGTGAGGTTGAGCATTAGTCTTAGCTCGGCCTTGAAGGAAATAGTTGCAGCCGAGGCACAGCAAGATGCTCAGACAACTCGAGAATGCATTGTGTTCAATAAATTGAAGAACTTGCAACTTCACTGTTTGGCCAGTCTCGAGGGCTTCTGCATCAGTGGTTCATACTCCTTCAGCTTCCCGTGTCTAAAGGAGGTCTCTGTGACTGGGTGCCCCCTTATGAGAATATTTTGTAATGGAGAAGTAATTACGCCCAAGCTACATAATGTAGGGTCACTACGATTATGGGGCCGTGATCTTAACACCATAATCAAACCTCTTTTCATGGTCTCTCTCTCTTTCTCTCTCTATCTCTCTCTCTCTCTCTCTCTCTCTCTCTCTCTCTCTCTGTTAACATAATTTTCCTTCATCTTTCTTGGCACCTTTCTGGGAGAGAATGAATGATTATTTTTCTTTTGCAGGATGAGCTACAAAGCATTTCGGATCTAAGGCTCTCTAGATTCCCAGAATTGGCAGAAAGATGGAACACAAAACTTCCATTCAAGCGCTTCAGCTGTATACGTGAGTTGGTGGTGGACCAGCTTCCACATCTTCTTCCATTTGCTATACCATCGAACTTGCTGCCGGCTCTAAGCGGATTAGAGGAACTGGCTGTAGAGAAATGTGATTCTGTAGAGGAATTATTTGACCTGGACGGAATGGACCAAGAAAATATAGACCACATCAGGTTCATGCCAAAGTTAAGGCGATTGAAGCTTGTTGAATTACCAAAGCTAAGGCATGTCTGGAACGAGGATCTCGCGGGAATATTTGGCCTTAAATACCTCTCGGTGCTCAAGGTCCATAATTGCGGCAACTTGACCCACATTTTCACTTTGACTGTGGCTTTGGAGCTCGTTCATCTTGAGAATTTGTCCGTTACAGAGTGTCCTCTTGTGGAAGTGATCATCAAGCAACGAAGTGATGAGAACCTATCTGCAGATATGGTTCAACCCACTGTCTTCCCGTTATTAAATCAGGTGCACCTAGAGAATATGCGCAGCTTGATGGGGTTTGTTTCAGGCGATTATGTTTTGAGATGCCCAAACTTGAAGAACGTTCACGTAGAGGGCTGCCCGAGAATGTGTATATTGGGTTCGTCTACAGAACATGAGAATATCATCGTACAGAGACGTGAAGATAGACCATGTGATGGAGATGTCCATGAGCCAGCTTGGCGCATTTTCAATAAGCAGGTTAGATTAAGTTCATCGTGACTACTTCGCAAGAGTTTGTTTCGCTTTCTTAATTTACATAAGAGGCAGAACTTTTTGTGAACATTTCCGTCCAATCTAAAATCAAATTAATGTCGGGGAATCATTCCATTGGCATAATCTGCTCAATCGTATTAGAATCTCTATCTATAATCCAATGAGTCCATGACAATCTGAAAGATCTATAGTGTTGTACCTATTTCATTATAGCTTCATGGGTCAATTGAGTTCCGATGCTGTGGTGAGAATGTACCAGGTGCTCGGTTCTATCTTGCACCTGTACTTTTAAGACCAAGTGAACTTATTAATTTCATTTTATTTCAGGTCGTGATCTCAAGGCTAGAAGGAATAAAGGTTCAATGGAATAGTAGCATGGACAATGCTTGGCATGAAATTGTTCCGCAATCTTTCCTCTATGGTCTTGAAGTTGTTAAGATGATGGGCTTTCCTGCCGACCATGAACTCTTGCCCTCGGATTTCATACAAGACATGCCAAATCTAGAGATTTTCATCATTGTTGATTCGTTCTGCAAGAAAATACTTCCACGGGGACCAAGATCCGTCTCCGAAATTCACCCTGCAATCTCCTTTAAGAAGTTGACGCACTTAAAGTTGTTCAATTTACCAGAACTCAGTCACCTAGTTGAAGAAGATTCCCCATCGGGCTCATTGTTTCAACATCTCAAGATATTAAAAGTATCAAAATGCAAAAGACTCACAAGGCTTCTAACTTCCATCTCAGCAAAGGGTCTAGTGAGCCTTGAGAAACTGGCCGTGGAGGAATGCGAAAGAATGACGGAAGTAGTGTCAAGCAACGGAGATGAGGCAGGAGTTGAAATGGTCTTCGAGAAACTTAAGTCTTTAAAACTTCACGGTTTACCCAGCCTTGCAAGCTTTTCATTAGGAAATTGTGCATTCAGTTTCCCACGTTTGGATGAAGTTGTTGTCGAAGAATGTCCTAATATGAAGACATTTGCTCAAAATACTCTCAGTACTCCAATGTTAAATTATGTTCAAATAGCAGGAGATGATGATGATGATGATGATGATGATGATGATTCATGGCGGTTGGTCGAGGATGGTCTTAATGGCACCATAGAAAAGTTGTTCGCTGAAACGGTACGCTCTTGCTCATCTGTAGCCAAGCTAAATATTTTTGTCATTTTAAATGTGTGGCATATTTGGTCAGAGTAAACATTCATTTATTCTGTGAAATTTAGGGCTATATGGAACCATTGAGCAGATGTAAGTGACAAAGACTAGGCAATATCTGGCAATGCATTGCTAGGCTAAAATATGATCGAGTTGACTTCTGTTAGATGCCAAAAGAGGAGAATTAATATGTCTATTGTGAGACCTCCCTTGCTCTCGTGTGATTTGACGAAAGAGAGTTTCTTCATATGACATCTTATATTGACACTAATCGATATTGTCGTATCGACGGAATCCAGGTTCAGTCTGTTAGCCGAAGATTGCATAAAGTCAGAGGAGGCGATATCCCCGTTTTTGGTGCAATGACGAGGACAGAGGCCTGGGAGGTCCGTTTAAAGATCAGATGCTTAGATGAATTCTGGTAGGTTATATCGATGATTCATTCGAGTTATACTCTATTTGTGTGTTTCACTTGTATTTTACAGCAATTTAATCGATCACCTAATGTGTAGCTTTTTAGCCAAATGACTTTTAAGGACTCCTATGCTAAAATCAGATTATAGCAAAGACTCGAGTTAATTGATGTTTGTCCTTCTGCAGAATCCAAGTTCAGTCAGTTAGTTGAAGATCAAATATAGCCGGAGGGTTGCAATATCCCCATGTTAGGTGCAATGTTGGTGAGATCAGATGCTTAGATGAATCCTGGTTGGGACGTTTTACTCCCTTATGATATCGATGATTCAATCGTGTTACTGTATTTGTGTGTGTTTCACTTGTATTTTGCAACAATTTAATGGATCACCAGCAATGTTTGGCTTTTTTGCCATTGGCGTTCGAGGACTACCCTTCAATTCTAAGCTACTTAACGATATGGCTTTGCACAGTCCCAGTGATGGAAGTTGTTAATTGTTATTTGGGATAAGTTCAATTTAGTACACTGTGATTTCACACTTTTATTCTAAAATACCATGTGATTTCAAATTTATAATTTAGTACCATGTACTTGACAACCAAATTTACGAGCAAATCCAGAGCAGCTAATTGTCCAAACTAGCCCAAAGCGACGTCGTTTTGGGACGACATGAAAGACACAATTTTTGTTTAAAACTCCAATAATAAGGGCAATAAAACGACAAAGAGAAAGTAGTTTGATTGCAAGAATCGAAATTCTTTTGCAAGAACCAAGTTACTTCCCTCTTGTTTTTCTATTGCACCTATTAACAGAGTTTTACACAAAATTATTGTCTTTCATGTCATTCCAAAACGATGTCGTTTTTAGTAGGTTTGGACGGGCAATTATTCTAGACTTGTCCAAGCACAGTGTATTAAATTATCATTTTGAAATTACATGATATTTAGACAAAAAGTAAAACCACGGGTAGTAAAATGAACTTACCCTTATTATTTCAATTGCTGGTTAGTTGTAGTATTGTTTGTTCCAATTAAAATACTTTGTAAATTATTTGGGGACTATTGTATAGTTTGATTTTTCTCAAGAATGTACGTATAATTACAAAATGGAAAGCCACTCATCATTCAAAGAGCAATGGCGTTCGTAAATTTCCTTTTGGCAAAAGGCCACCCACCACTTGTTTGTCAATCAATAATAATCTAAGCCAAGCTGGACTTGTATTGTATCAATCAATGACCGTAATGTTAATCGAAAAGATAGGACGACTGACTGATATTGACACGACAAACAATCAATTATTTGTCACATCTCAATTTATAATTTAATTTTTCATTGACCTTGTGAGTTTCTTGATTTCTTGAACTTCAGATGTTTGAAAAGTAGTGCAAGTTTTATTGTGAAACATTTGAAGGTATATATATATATATATATATATATATATATATATATATATATATATTATTTGATGGTCTAAGTTAATCCACCAAATCTAGAATCTCTGATTAGGAAAAGACAAAAATATGATTTCACGCTGTGCTGAGACCTCCATTTTCACTTCTTGATTTTCTTCGAACATACAATTTATACAAATTACAACCCGACTCAAAACTACATTAATCAGCCTTGTGCGTTTTCAAATACTAGAGGATATCATCCAGAAAATAAAAACTTCATGCAACATGTTGAAAGCTTATCCTAAGAAAGCATGCAAAACACTTCATTAAAGAGAAAGACCAATATTCACAAACAACAAACCAGGAAAGTGCCCAAGAAACCTGAACCTTGAAGAACCTGAAAAGTTACAACACCAGCAACTTTCCCGCCATTTTCCTAGAATCCCCCAAAAACTTCCCAAATCTGAACGTAAGAAGCGTACCCGACTGATAATACACCTAGTTGAGGCGTCCATTAATAACAATGGGCAAAGAATTCTACTACTAAGGCTAGCAACTGTACATTCACATGGATATGCATACTTGAGGATGTGGAATATACCTATCATATTAGGCTCGTAAATGATGACGTCAACACGTAGGGAATGCTGGCAAGAGGACCGCGTTCTTGTGATAGCTTGTCGATGTCCCTTACGATGTCAAACACAGCCTCCGGTTGGGCCAACTTAAGTGCATTCTCCGACATTGTCTTCAACTCGTCCGTCTTTGTGGTGAACCATTCCATTACAATTCTTGCCGTTTCCTTGGGACTTCTTGTGAAGACACCCGCCCCGTTGTCCACCACGTATGGGACATTGCCTTTTTCCTATGTTTCCAGATGAAAGTATTTGAAGATGGGTTCAGTGATTCCTCTTAGCCACACCAAGAAAACACATACATAGAATGCCAATCACTTACTTGGCCTGGAATGTAGTCGTTTAGAATAATGGGAAGCCCTCTTATTAGTGCCTCGGCTATGGTTCCTGGCCCCGCCTAAGTAACATCAACATTTAAGATGTTAGATTTAAAAAATGGACCACATAATGCAGCAGAATTTAAAAGCTCACTACATGAAAGGCATACTTTTGTTATGATGCAGTCACAAGCTCCCATCCATTTCACCATTTGAGTTTCAAAACCTCGAATCTGCAACCAAGGAAAGAAGAAACATTAAACCGTACACCCCTTTTAAAGATGAGCCACTGCTCTAAGTGGGACAAGTTGATCAATTACCTTGACTGGAATCTTCCACTCCTCGGCTTCCAATGTGGATTTGAGAGCCTTATTCCGGCCACAAATAATGATCAACTGCCCAATTGGCTTCTCAAGTTCTGCATCAAAGAGAGATTCCCCTAGAGCTCGAGCAGTTTTCTTGACAGGACCCATGCCTTCACCGCCTCCCATCAACAAAACTGCTGGCAAGTTGGGATCCATTTGCAGCTCCTCTCTTAGCTCGCCCTATTGATCAAAAGAGCAGCATTTCCAAGAAAGAATTATTCATCTTTCGTGTCATTAATAAAAATTTACTCAATATGGTGGACGTGTTTATAGTTGTGAACCTTGGAAAAAGCTGCACGTGCAAAAGAAGGCCGAATGGGCAAGCCAAAAACGCTGATTTGAGATTCTTGTAGACCGTCAAGCAGAGCCCTTTTAGCAACCTCCTTTGAAGGACAGTAGCATCGATCAACACCAGGATGAAACCTAAAAACAGTTTCAATATGAAGGATTTCAGCTGAATTTGGCTTTGGGCAAACGATTAGGTAAGATGACGGTAATAAGTAACTACTATACTTACCATGTCGGGTGGCAGGAATTCAGGTCTGTGATTACCGTTACGAATATTACTTTCTTTTGAAGCCCTTGCCACTTTAACACCCACAAAGGTATATGCTGCATTAGTGGATGGACACTAATGATAATATCTGGTTTGTACTCCATTAGACCAGCCTCCACCTCTCTGCATCACACAATGAGTATTAAATATAAAGTTCCATTTGGCGACAAACAAGTCTAAGTGATTTTACTTTATGCCATCCAATCATGTCATCAAGAAAAAAAGATTATTCAGCTTTAAAGGGAATCAACACTATTGGAGGTTACTTTAAGTAGTAGCATATGCTTAAGCAACTAGCAGGGAGACAAGGCACCATTTCTTTAACAGATGCCCAAGATTGAAGAAAATTAGAGAACTCGGTCAAATTGTGCTTTGAATAAGAAATAAGAACCTCAACAATATAAAAGTTGTGCTTACAGCAGACGAACTATCATTTCCTCTGCAGCAGTTCAAGGTCGGACATAGACGGAGAAGGAACAATCGGAAAAATGAACTCACTTGGCGTAGTAGGCAGCAATAGCAGCAAGGTACCAAGAGTGAATCCACTTCGGGGAGGTACTGTGAAAGGCGACCTTCCATAAGCCTACATGTTTCACCATAAAGTTGTACTGCCTCTCCATGTCATTGAGTGGCCACCCCGTGTATTCTTTCCAGACATCCTTAATAATTACCTGAAATCGACGACATCTGAGAGTTACGATAAAATCATCATAACGGAGAGAAATTCTCGAAGAAAAAGCTTGCCAGCTCCTACCAACCAACAATGAACTTTCTAATTAGAAACAAATTGTGAAACTATATCTCCCCAGAGTTCAGTAGCACAGAAAGAGAATCAGTTCAGTAGTAGTAAATTGCTAGACAAAGGGAGACTCCTTACCTCAGTCAAACCTCAAATCCTTCGCGATCACGAAACCGAAACACCACACACAAACACAAATCCCTGTTAGCAATACCATAGTGGTTTGTTGGACTATTGACTTAACATTTCAGATTTGATATAAAAATTCTAACCACCCCTCGATCAATTCGTCATTAAGAAACAACAACATAATATTTTTAATAAAAAAAACAGGAGGACCCATTTGCCTGAGTAGCAAAGGAAGCTCATAGAAACACTCAAAATCAGCAAAAGAAGCAAATTTTACTTAGAACACAGACCCGATAATCGTCTCCGAACTCAAGGCGGAAGGCATCGCGGATGGCCTCGGCGGAGGCGCGATGGCCACCGCCGGTATCGCTCATTAGGATGAGCACGGTCTTGATCCTCTCCGCGCCAATCTGAACCATCTCCATCGTGTCATCGTCCTCGTCATAGCAGTCAACCTCCTCCTCCTTGACATAGTAATGCCTCCTGCCAAGGTCTCCGGCTTCCGCTCCGGCGCCGGCGCCGGAGCTGCTCCCGAAGTTCCCGTACACTCTCTGCAGCACGTCCGCGATCGACGCCTTCCTAGGAGACGCCACCTTCATCACCATGGACGGTTCAGACAAAGAGTAAAGGTTCGATCTTTAAGGCTTTGGGTGAGAATTAGAGGAAACTAACGGCGACCCAGTTCCTAAAACACGGCCAGATCCCGCTTCCCGCCGCCGGGAAGCATGAAGAGAGGAGCGAAAATGGTTTGACAAAAATCCCCCTGCGAGAAGAATGATGGTCTTTAAATGGAAGGATTAATTGGAAAACAGAAAAAAAGTTTCCTTTTTTAGTTTATGGAGGGTGGTTGGCTGCTCATTGAAGTAAAAAGTTGGAGGCTTCATGGGTTGAAAATGATTTGGTTTTGTTTTGTTTGGGTTTAATTGTGCAAGGACTTGTTTGGTTGGTTGGTTATAAATTAGCTAGGTGAGGGAATATTTTTTGGTGGTTATGCCAGTGACATGGAATTATGCTTCCAAGTGGGGGGAGATGGAAATTTGGGGATTGTGAAAGTGAATTTGGAGGGGTATTTGAGGGAATTAGATGCGCATATTTTTGTAAGAATGTTCCTATCATCCTATTGGGAGATTCGGATCTTCGCTTCTGGTGTGCGTTTTTATTTTCTGCTTACTGTTGTGTGTTGTCTTTCGCTGGCGGTGGTGGCGGGCGGGCCCCTCATTTTCTCTTTTTTCCCTTTGCTGCCCTTTTCGTTTAAGAAAATTTTATGACCATCTTCCACGAATATGACGTCGTATTTTTAATGAATAATTTAATATGATGATTCTTTTAATGTGAATGTGATTCAAATTGATTGTTTTATCTGTTACTTATATGCGTTAGCGTTGAATTTTGTATGATTTTGGATCATTTTACAATATTAGGTGCAGTCATAGTTTGACTCGTAGATTTGGTATGGATTCTCCTATGTGTATGATGATAACGAGTACTTACATTATTCTTAAAGGGTTAGTATTTGTGGAAAAAAATTATTTAATAAAAAATAAATTTCAATCACGCCTAAAGTTGTAAACTTAAATTTATAAATAAAAAATTATTAGATCCGGTGGCTGCATAAGCTCAACTTCTGAACCTAGGGGTCTGAATTTTCAAAAACTCTCATTGGAATCTACGGACGTTCACAAGTGCGAACTATATAGTATTATGAAGAGTAGAAAAGGTTTCTCATGGAGTTTTACGCGATTTACATTCGGAGTACTTAACTCGAATCCGCCAATTTTAATAATATAATATAGTTGACATGCATGATATGCTAAATATTGAGTTGTTTGCTCACCTATGTTTGGCGAAACTTATGTGTCACGCCCCGAAAATTAGGCATGTCAACTACCACAGAGTAAAAATCTCCGTAAGGCAACTTTCGTTTTGAAATTCCAATCACAACTTCCAAAAAAATACAATGGTCTATTAAAATGAAAATACAGAGTCTTAAAGTTGATTAAATGTTAACAATACATGTTCCCGCCTCTAGTTCTCACTCCCAATTTCTCCCGAATTATCTGAGACAGCAGCACACATTAATGAGGATACGCATCTCAGTAAGTCGGTAAAAATACACACTTCATGCATCAAATTATATCACATATTTTATAGCAAATCGTATGTACTAAGACTCTATAATCAAAGACATACACATAAGAGAGATATCATTATTTAAACTTGGCAAATCTGAGCATGTACAAAATCATGTAGTAACAAAGTTACGAACACATATCCACGGTCAAACCTTTCAAAACTGAAACAAATGTTACCTATCCAACTAACTTAGCCAACTAACACATTCACTTTCGGATCTCCGGAGTCCTCACTTATCATGACGGGATCCTCGTGGGGCACAGATAAATACCCGACCATTCCTGCAATGCAGGCCCAAAAGATGGAAGGGTATTTCCTCAACGAGTCCAGATAGTCTACATACTCCCTGTCCATTTGATCACACATACCTCGGGTTACCCGGTAGCCCCTTAAGTGATATGTGCGAACTACAGGGCCCAATAGGTATGAGACAATCCCGCATGCCAAAAGTCATATCAATCACACATCCAAATTCTGACAATCCAATTTCGAATCCAAATCCACAATCACACTTTCGTATTCGCAATCAACAATCACAAATCTAAAGTCAACAGTCACAACTCCATAATCATAAGTACGAATCCAATATCAACAATACAATCCATATTTTCGAAATCCACAACACATCTCCCAATTTCACAATCTGATATATTGACGAAATATGGACAGAAATACGTGCGAAAATACGGACAAAAATACGAACGAAAATACGGAAAAAAATATGGACGAAATACAGACGAAAATACGGATGAAATACATATACGAAGCAAAGACAGAATTCACTTACGATATTAAACAGAAATCATGCAAAGTCTAACGAAATCAATGACCCAATTTATTAACAAAACCCATATAAAACCAAAAAAAATCACTCTCGAAATTCATTGAGATCATGTAATATACTCATGCTCATGTCCATGTCCCGGTGTACATGAACTAAATAAAGCCTAATTCATATTCTCTTAATTTTAAATCCATCTATTCTAATCGCTACTCTCCCGTGCGTAGGTCTAAGTCGTTAACCAACTATAGCCTAATTCTTATTCCCAGAATTTCAATTCCTTCATTTTAATTACCAATTCTTGATTATAACGCTCCTAAGGACTGAGTTCATGTTTTATTCATGAACATGATCCACGTACATCCACCGAATATAGCCCAGTTCCAAATCAATTAATTATCACCCATAATGGTTTATGTTCATACTCACAGATCTCGATAACATCACACCTAGGGGATAATTTATGTTCTCAGAAAGAAAATCGTAACCAAATAATATATCCATAAATGCATGATCATTAGACTCAATACCAAGTAAGACAAAAACCGACTTATCTCTCGACTTGACGTGCTATACTCTCTTTTAATCAACCCAGCTTCATATCTCGAGCAAAATCGACTAATGAATCTCACACAAGTTTGAGGGGAACTTCTGAAATAATTGTGCCTCTCAAAATGACGGCTCTTGCCCCCTTTTAAATAGAACACGGATAACCCAAGCTCCTAGGTCAAACCTAATGGTAAATTATTTATCACTACTTGGTAAATTACCTAACCACGCTTATACTTTTTATAACTATTCGACAATATTTTACGGTTATTACATTATGTCACATGCGCCGTCGGGGAAATCCAATTTATAAGTAGGCCTCGAGTGAATCAAAGTTGCTTAAATTTTGTAAAACTTTTATTTGTAAATGAGCCTTGTTTTTTGCCCTTGATACAGAAAAATTAATTCGAACCATTTACACCTAATTTGTGTCATGTCAATGGAAGTCCATGACCAAGGTTAGAAATTGTGTTTTAACGATAAAGATGGGTAACTAAGCGTCATGTCAAAAACTAATTACGGTTACTCCAATCATCCAATGGAGGAGAAGGAATACCACTTACTTTTTTTTTTGTCAGAAGGAATACCACTTACTTGATAAATCATTCCGAAACGTTAATCTCAAATCTTTGAGTGGGTTGTTCAGTTCGGTCCCTATTTTATACTGTTCAGATTAATGGGTCTATTGGTGAATCTTTCATGTCAAGTAGGGGTATTTGACAAGGCGATCCCATCTCCCCGTACCTCTTCCTATTTTGCGTGGAAGGTCTCGCTGCTATTTTACTTGAGGCGGAGCAAATGGGACAAGTGCACGGATTGAGGATAGCACGAAATGCTCCACCTATTACCCACCTAATTTTTTGCAGATGATGCACTTCTATTTGCAAGGGCCAATGAGTCAGAACTACGGAACGTCATGGAGATCTTATCATTATACGAGGGAGCATCAGGTCAGAATATCAATATTCAAAAATGCTCCCTAAAATTTAGTCGGAACGTACCACTATCTGATCAGAACCGAATATGTGCTTCTCTCTGGATGAGACTGGCTACAGAAGAAGAGAAATAACTAGGTCTACCTACTGAGATTAGTAGATCGAAGAAGACTATCTTCGCTAACGTGGAGATCGGATCCAATCGAAGGTTACCAATTGGAAGGTGTGTTTCTTATCTACAATAGGAAGGGAGATTCTTATCAAATCTGTACTCCAAGCCTTACCCACCTATGTTATGAATTGTTTCACCATTCCTATGGACATCTGTGAACAGATAGAAAAAAAGCTATGCGACTTTTATTGGGGAAGCTTCGAAAGAGAAAGAAAATTGCATTGGCGTAGTTGGAAGAAAATGTGCAAATCGAAAAGAGATGGAGGGCTGGGTTTCTGTCAATTGAGGGGTTTTAATAATGCCATGCTCGCCAAATAGGCTTGGAGATTATTGTGCGAACCTTCCTCACTAACTACCCGGATTCTTAAAGCTAGGTACTTCCCGAGGTCTAAGCTAACCGATGCTGTAGAGGGGTACAGTCCCAGTCATGCCTGGAGAAGTATTCTGCCGGGCCTCTCCTTACTCAAGACAGGTTTGGAATGGAGAGTTGGAACGGGGACAAATATCAACATATGGAAGGACTCTTGGCTCCCGGATTCGCTAATAGGACATCCTAGATATTTATACCCAGGGTCAGACTCTGTGCAGTTGGTCTCCAAATTATGGGATGAAGGATCCTTAATGTGGAATGAAGACCTCCTGCACCAAAAGACATGATCAGATGGAAATTTACTTCAGATGGGGTGTATAGGGTCAAATCGGGATACCACTAGGGGGGTGAGCATTTAGAATAATCCGAATCCGATAATCCGAAATGTTCGTTATCCGAAATATCCGAACTTACATTTTTCGAACCCAAACCCAAATCCGTATAAGAAATTATCCAAAATTTAATATCCGAAATTATTTCGGATTTGGATTCGAGTAATCCGAATTATCCGAATTTTTTAAAATATACTACTTTTCATCATATGATTTAACCGGAAATCCGCGGCATAATAAAAAACACTCGAGATAAAAGTATTTATTGCTCGGTGTTTATTTATATTGGTTTCCCTATGCTCTAGTGCTTATTTATATCTCTTTCCCTGTGCTCTGGTCATTGACGTTTCCGATGTGGGACAAATCATTTCTAATGACAACAACTGCGACTCCCCAATTCAAGT
Organism: Hypericum perforatum; assembly: GCA_012979155.1. NCBI lineage: Eukaryota > Viridiplantae > Streptophyta > Magnoliopsida > Malpighiales > Hypericaceae > Hypericum > Hypericum perforatum. The sequence goes on along the minus strand of SOPF01027312.1, from coordinate 2,374 downwards.
CCAGCCCACTAGAAAAATATATTATATAATTAATATTTCGGATATTCGGATAATCTGAATTTAATTTTTTGTATCCGAACCCGAATCCGAATTCGAAATAAAAATTTCGGATAATCCGAATCCGAACCCGAACGTAAAATTACCCGAATCCAAATCCGAAAAAATTTCAGATATTGGATTCGGATTTCGGATTCGGGTCTTTTTGCTCACCCCTAGATACCACTATGCCTTTCTCTTGGAACGCAACCAATCGTCCCAACATAGGAGTCCGACGATAGGGCAAGAAGTGTGAAAATTATGCTGGAGTTTGAAGGGGCCACCAAGATTATTAAACTTCTTATGGAGATTATTGGACAACAATATTCATGTTCGAGAAAATTTGAAGAAGCGCAGGATAGTCGAGGTAACCTCATGTCCACTCTGCAATGCTACTTCTGAAACTACGGAACATCTCTTCCTTGCATGTTCGGTCACGAAAAGACTATTATCAAGTGTCGGAATAACTTCGACCCCCAAGGTCCTCCCCTTCTTCAGTTTAGCTTGGTCAGATTTTGTTAACGAGAAAGGCAAAGGCGAGAGCGGAAGATTGATAGCGGCGCTGTGGGGAGTATGGAAAGTAAGAAACTCAGTAGTTTTTAACCCATCCGAAGTGGGAGAATACAATCGTATGAAGACAAAGGCCCTAAGCTTCTATGATGACTACATAAAGATCAACGAGAGAGTTCCGAGCTCATGCCCCACCCCGGCATCTCGTTGGATACCGCCATTGCCTGGGTTCATCAAAATTAACACGGATGTGGGGATTACGAACTAACTGGGAGAACAGGTTAGTGCCATCGCCAAAGATCAAGAAGGAAACTTTATCCAAGCAGTGGTCAAGGTAATCCCCTCGGTCTTTTACCCCACTCTACTCGAAGGCTACGGGGTCTTACTCGGGATTGAGCTGGCAATTGAACTCTCACGCCTCCATGGTGTTGATCGAATCAGATTGCCAACCACTTGTTACTGCTCTTCAATTTGTCTGCAGAGACAGAAGCGACATAGCAATCCTTGTCGGCGACTGTCTCGAGGCTGCTACAGCAATCGAATGCGCCCAGTTCTGTTTCGCCCGTCGGTCGGCCAACACTCCAGTCCATCTCCTTTCTAAGCTAAGAGGTCCCTTTACTGCAATAGCTCATTCCTTTTTTTTTTTTGTGGGAAAATAGCTCATTACTTTGCGATCCCACCTGTGGAAATTATCGACGCATTGCGTAATGATGTAATAGTGCCTTGATGTAATTGAGAACGCTGGCTGTTTGCAATTCGTAATGAAGGAAAGCATTTTCACTAAAAAAAAAAGTTCAGTCCCTATTTTTTGAAATATATCAATTCAAATCGTGTCAAATCTTCGCTAGGACTTGATAACTTATGAATTTTTCTTAGGTCTACCAGTTCGGTCCATTTACCAGACCAAATTTGAATTTCCCGCATATGTATGACACAACCAGACTTTCAGTATATGGTTTTGATTTAGGGTTTTGGAAAAATTGCGAATTTTGTAGAATTACGATTTTTCCAACTATTTTGGTAAATATGGTAAATCCCAAAATTAATCAAAATCAAATTCAATAGTCTTTACCAAATTTTCGGGACTGGGATCAATTAGGACTTCTTTTAGATTTTTGGTATCGAAATCTTCAATATGCGATAAAAAAAAAATCTGCTAATAATGATTCTTCAATGATAGATTGACTCAAAACTTAAATTATTCCTAGTCACTAAATATTAGGTGGTAAGATATTTTATTAATGATATATAAAGGTTCATTAATTATCCAAGTGTACAAACTAAACTAATATATCAAAACCCCTTCTGTCCTACCTATTTCCTTTCGAAACAGTAGCCCAAATTCTGCGAAAGTCCAGAATCACCCCTTAAAACTCTCAACTTCTCTCTTTCAAAAAAAACCCTAATCTTATCCGAACTAGATTGTTATTTTCTCTTTTCCTCCAACGCCCTCAAACTTTTACCCTTCTTCCCTGCGAAAGCTCCAATCTTTCCCCCAACTTTTTCCCGATAATCACACAGCCCCCAAAATCTAGGGTTTCCCGGTAAGTCTCGTCCACCCCTCTCTCTCTTCACGAAATTGTCTCTTTGGAACCGACAATTTACCATTTTACACTAAAAGTTCCATCTTATTTTGGGCTTGTGAGTATTTGTTTTTTTATGTATGATTTTTACTTTTTTATTGCTATTAAAATTTTCAAGCTGTGGTATGTGGTGGTTGACTTTCTTTGTTTCTAATTGATTCTGGAGTGCAATTGAAAGGGGTTTAGGTGATCAACTTTGTGTCTTAACTGTTGCTCTTTGTTCTTTGACTTGTGATCAGTTGGTC